>JAUTBQ010012017.1:0-19476 GCA_032361185.1 Lepetodrilus ovalis
CAGATTTTGTTAGTTTTACAAAACTATTTGTAGCCTTAACATATCTATACTCTAAATTCCCCTCTTTAACAGAGACAATCATTCCATCTCTATAGTTGTGCGTTAGCTCACTAAAACTTGTACCATCAGAATCTAAAATCTTATTCTCTGTTAGGTCAAGCCCGTTGGTATGGTTAGGCTCTACTGGATAAGGTTTGGCGATAATCTTATCTACAACTATCCACTCTTTACCTAGAGTGCTTTGACCCTTAACAACTTGAACAATCTCTTTTGTTGGGTCGATAATAGAGAACTTTTTAGGTTTACCCGTGTTCATGTAAGTACCTACATAAAAGTTTCTAGTTTCTGCTCCGATAACAAAGAGTTGATTCTTCTCTATTGTCTCTTTTTCTGCATCATTTATATCATCAAAGAATCTTGTTTCTTTAGATACTTTTGGCTCAATGAATGCTTTGTCTCTAAATGCTATATCATAGTAACAAGGTACTGTAACACCTGTTAAGTCTAAAGTGTAATGACCAAAACGTAATTTACCACCTTTTGCATTTTCTACAATGAACTCAATATAATGCTTATTCCCTGCCACTGTCTTAGCTTTTACCAAAGTGATAGAAGCGTCTTTATCGGCTGGAACTGCTACTGTAGATGGCAATAGTGCATCATTAGCAATATCATAAACCCTTGCAGAATATTCAGCATCATCATTTAGAAATGCTATTGTCATTTGTGGTTGGTCTGTCTCTACATACATCTTGATGAGACGTTTACCTGCTGGAAGTGCGTAGTTAGCCCACGAAGCACTTCCTGTTATTTTGACCTTAGTTGCTAACATAAAAGCAACTGTTTCAGCGTCTTCACCAAGTGCTAAAGTAGAGTCCTCAACCGTACAGCTATTTTCTGCTACTAACGTGTTAATATCAGAATGTTTAAGCAACTGTACGGGAAAACCGAACTGTTCAACATCTGCATGATTCACATCAAAATCAACCTCTGTTGTACCCTTATAATGCCATGCACCTTTGTACTCTGCTTTGGAATTTGCACCGATAATATAAATCTGATTAGGTTTAATCTTGGTAGCATTAGCATCTGCAAAGTTAGCAAAGTAAAGAGGTAGGGTAGGCTTTTTGGTGACTGCTTTCCAATGCTCGGTATCTGTAATTGGTGTATTTTTAGGTATCAAACTCTTTAAGGCTTCATATACAATACCATCAGCACCAAGAACAAATTTAACTCTATCCATAGCAACGTCAGAGCCATACCAACTAGCTTCATCATTCCATTTTGTCAAACAATTAGAATTTTCACTTAATGTAATTTCTTCTTTTAAATTCTTAGGAGAGTGACGCTTTGGAGTCTCATCTGTACCTACAAATATCTCACCAAGTTGGGCTATAGGGATATGCTTTTCTAATGCTTTAAAAAGAAGTTCCCCTGTAATCGAACCCTCTTTTTTAGAGGTCTTATCTTCTACATCAGCCACTAATAAAACTTTAGTAACGAATCGCTTTAAATCAAGGTCACTCTCTATACCCTCTATAGTAGTAAGCTTAAGCATGGTTTCATTAGCATCAAGAGTTTTATACTCTATTTTCTTAATCGCTTTTAGGTCTATAAAACTATCTAAAGGAGTAACAATATAAGATTTAACACCCTCTGTTGTCTTAAACTCAAAGAGTAAATCATTTTCTGTAACCTTTGGCTCTAATGCCTTTAATGCTGTTAAGTTAGTCGTAGTTGCTAGAGTAACTTTATCAAAAGCTTTAGGGATTACAAGTTTAAAATCTTCTAATTTATCAGCAACTTTCTGATATGTATCATCTTCCTTGCTAATTCCAAAAGTGTTTTCACTTCCTTTGTCTGCAAAGTTATCTGTTTTTAGATTGTCGGCTTTTTTGTCTAACTCAACCTTTAACGTATCAGGCTGAACAAATTTATTTGCTACTTTTGTACCTGCTGTAACCTCTGCCTGTGTGCTTGGTTCTGCTACTATTCCATCACTTACGACTTCTAATTTAGCCATTTCTGCATTTGTCAAATCGTTGCTAGATGTTGCATCAGTCAAGTACTTGGCAAAATAAACCTTGTTCGCGATTATGTCTGTACCATTCGCCCACTTTGCTGTTATATTCGATGTAGAGAAGTGAAAGACATCATCTTTTTTATACTCTGTATTCTGCTTCCAAAGTTCAGCGTTATCAACACCTGTCTTACCTCCAAGTGCTTTTTTACCACCAGCCGAATTAACACCATAGTAACCTATTTTATTATCTCCATCTTTGGCATTTAAATAATAGATACTTTGCTTGTTTGTCATTTCTGCAAGTGTAGATACCTCTCCGATTTTAGCCGTAGAAGTTGAGAACTCAATCACGTTATTGGCATTATCTTTAGAGTATATTTTACCTGTGCTTTTGTCTTTCAGTAAAACAGCATCACCAAAATCACTTGCTGTAGGTATGCCGTCAAATATCTCTACTTCGTCTAAATCTTTTTTTTGAGTGGGGGTTAAAGTTGCACTTCCACCCCCTGATTCTTCCCATACAATAGCCATTACACACCCACTCTTGCACTTATTTTGGTATCTACTATGGCTCTAACCATTATGGGTTTATTTACCATTAGAGAATCACTTTTGTCGCTGAATACTCTGTATCTTGTAGGCTTATCCGTTTCTGTGCCTTTTACTCTCCATTGGAAAGAGGATAATGTATCAATCAGCATTATATCCGTACCAGCTTCTGCTTCATAATCTGTACCTACTACAAGTTCCTTGGTTTTGTTTGTTATTTTTGTTGCCATTTTATCTCCTTTATTTCATTGCGTTGGTTGCGTCTAGTTGCGTTCCTGCTGTTGCACTTAGAGTTGTATCTACTTTAATATTATTATACAATAATTTACTTTCAGCATCAATTGATAATTTCTCTAATAATGTTAAATTATTATGTGAGTGAATACTTGTAATAGCGTCCAATTTATCTTTTTCTGCTTGTGTTAAAACGTAATAATTTATTGCGTCACCCTCTTTAAAACATTTCATTATTTACCCTCCTTGCCAATCACACCAAATTTCAACATTTGCTGTAATTGTTGTTTTATTGTCTGTTAGTTCTCCGAAAATGCGAACTAAATATTTTTGTTCTTTGTTAAAAACTTTGAGAGGTAAAATAAAATAATCATCAGATTTCTCTCTAATTTCCATAAAAAAACACATCAACTCTTTATACTCTGCATCTGTAGGAACATGAAAGGTAATTGCTGTATTAATCGGTTTATACTCAATAGATTTACCCCCTAGCATGTAACTCGGACTTGCTAATTTAGGAACAAATCCATCTCGTAAAACAATACAATCGCTATCCATCTTTAATAATAAAGGGGATTTATAAATCTTATGTTTTATTGTAGTTAACATTTACGCATCCTCAACAACGACAAAAGAGTATGTAGCTATCTGCTCTAATCTATCGTTAATTTTTAATGTTCTCTGTTCACTTGTTTGTAGCCTTCCAATTACACACGCTGAACTAAAAATAGTATTTGAGTTGCTTTGCTCGTTCTCTAAATTATCGTTTCCATCAATAATAACTTTTTCCCCTGCAATATCAAAGATGAGTGACCCTATTGCATCATACTCATCTAGTTTAATCTTGGCTGTTCCACTAAATACACGTTTTCTCACACCTTTTTTGTAGGATATATCTCCCCATTGGTTTTCTGAATAAGGAGACAAATCTTTAAAACTATTCTTAAATTCTAAGTCCGTCCACCCTGCAATATATTTATAAGCAAGTGTTCCCTCACCAAGTTTCACTGTTCCGTTCAGCGTACTTATGCTTACTTTAATTTGTGTGTTTGGTGCAACATTTTGAAAATAAATAGGCAAAGTTATCGGAGAGGAAACTAACTCTTCATTTATTTCATTTTCACATTTTGGAACAACATTAATTGTCTTAATTATTGTTCCTGCTTTATCAAATATCTCTACTTTTACGTTAGAAGCGTATAGGTTATTTAGTGCGACCATATTAAACCGTTTATTGGCTTTTACTGTAAATGAAATATTGTTAGTTGTCTCCAAAATAGTATTCTTAGTGCCATCTATCGAAGCGTATGGAGCAGTTGGACGATACTTAGCCCAACCCCAATCTATCTCCTCAACATGCTCTAAAACCTTTGTTTCTATTGCAGATATATCTCTTGTTTGCTGTACTGCATCAACAGAGGTTCTTAGGTATAATTTATCTCCTCTAATAATGTAAGTGTGTGGTACAAACTCGTAGTCATTTACTCTTACTGCTTTTGTTTCAGGGGTGTTGATGTTTGACGAACCTAAAGGCAAGACGGTTGACTCTCTAACTAACCCATTATCTTTATGTATCTTTAGCGTAACTTCGACCCCACTATATTCATGAG
This sequence comes from Lepetodrilus ovalis, assembly GCA_032361185.1. Lineage (NCBI taxonomy): Eukaryota > Metazoa > Mollusca > Gastropoda > Lepetellida > Lepetodrilidae > Lepetodrilus > Lepetodrilus ovalis. The sequence goes on from JAUTBQ010012017.1 coordinate 4,417, forward strand.
TAAACTCATACTGGTAGTTGTCTTTTTGTATTACTATAGAGTAGTATTTATACCCAGCTATATTGTGCAATACAAACGTGCCAATCAAAGCGTATCTATTTCCCCATTCAGAAGGCTTAATTTCGGTGTCAACCGTTGCATAATTTTCAGGCTGTAACGCCACAGTACCGATTATATTTTCAGTTACATAGTTAACCTTACCATCTTTATATACAATATCATTTAACTTGTAAGTGGTAGAAGTAGGTACAAAGTTAGGGATAAGTAAATCATCCCCAGCCCTTTTAAAAACGTACTTTCCGTCTACAACTTCTCGAAGCTTTTTAAAACTCTTTTGAGTGTTGTCGAATGGTGCTACAGTCTCAACGATGCCTGTAGTGCTAACTACTTCTGCTTTCACTACTCTTCCTACCGTCATGTTTTCGTCTCCTTTTTCACATTCGTTATTGTTTCCACACCCTGCAAAGAGGAGTGATATTGCTATTACTAAATACTTCATCATCCTGCTTTCTGATGTGATGCTCGTTCTGTTGCATCTGCTAAGGTTTCTGTGTTTTCTTTATTCTCTTTTCTCATATCTTTAAACTCTTGCAACATTGCTTTAAGTTCTTCTATTTCTGCTTTACTTGCGTTTTCAGTAGATTCGTTTAGTTTATCAAATTTCTTTTCTAAATCGTCGTATCGTTTCTCTAGTGCTGGTGAAGATATAAGCATCCCCCCGTCTGAATCATATTTAGGACTCTGAATCTTCTCTTTAAAGTCTTGTTTTACTGTGTTGTACTTAAACGCGTAATCATACCTATTAAGGCTTGTTTCTTTTGCATTTTCCAAGTAGCGTCTCGCATCTTCCACGCTACCACTCTGTAAGTAATTAGATTTAGCTAAATCAGTCTTTTCTTGACCTGTTCTGTAGTCCAAATCAGAGAAGTCCAATGAGTCTATAAAAGTTTGATATGAATCGTTTAACGCTTTGTTCTTATTTATCTTATCGCCTATAAGTTTCATCTCATCTTCAATAAGCTTCATCTCATCTTTTTTACCAGCTACTTTGAGTTCATTTACTCTAGCGTAATCGTCTACTAATGCAATAAGTTCACCATATTTTTTACTGTCTGTTGTTGATTCAAGGAGTTGTCTAAATTGTTCTTTGCTTTCAGGCATAGTTGCGTTTATAGCCTCAAACTCTCTATTTAGAGAATTTATTGCTAGTACCGACTTTTCAGAATCGCTAAAGAAGTTCTCAATATAAGCATTTTGACCACTTGATAGTGTCTTTAAATCACCTGCCCCGTCTATCATCTCTTGATTGACTTCTCGTACACTCATTCCAATATTTTGAAGTTGAAATTGAAACGTGTCTAACTCTGTGTATAATGTAATTAGTCCATCTGCTGAGCCTCTATACCCTCCAACTAAATCACTAATCCCTGTTAATTGTGAATCAATAGCTGTTCTATAAATAACGATAGAATCCCTAATTGTCTCTGTTGTTACATCTCCACTCTGATTTTTAATATCTGTAAATTTAACAGCATCAATATGTAGTCTCTTAAGTGCTTCACCTGCCTGTTCATATCCTACAGATGTTCTTAATAAAGTAGTATAATACTCTTCTCCTGTGCGTCTAAACCCGTCTAAAGCACCGTTAACTGCTCCCTCTGTCATTGCAGAAAATCTATAACCTACAGAATTGGAAATAGCTTCTTTTATCTCTGCTTCACTCTTTCCTTTTAAGTCAAGCTTCATCTCTTCAAGTACTACTGAATCTAATTGTGTTTGGAAATTCTTAATATCTAAACTCTTTGCAGATTCAACAATAGATTGGTAACCATCCTCAAAAATAGCATCTAAGTCATTCTTTAAAGCGTTGTCTAATTCACTTGTAGAGTACTTTCCTTTATCAGAGTATTTAACTCCTAGGAAGCTTCGTTTAACTCTTTCATACTTAAATGCTTCTGCATCTACACCCTCACTTAAACTATCAACTGCTTGTTCTCCTAGTAAGATACCTGCGTTTTCAAGTGTTACCGATTTGCCACTAATAAAGCTACCAATCCCTCCAAGTAGTCCATCAACAAAATCATTACCTGTAATGCTTCCTAGCTTGTCACCAAGTCCACCCTCGTAATTTGTGTAGTCTTTACCACTTATATCGCCCTTTCCGAACAACACATTAGATGCCATAGAGTTAAAGTTTTTATCCATATTTTCTAAGTGTGCTGACATCTTTTTAGTATGCTCCAAGTGAGGAAACATAACATCATTTAAAACTGTCAAGCTGTCGGAGATACTTCTGTTATCTATATGTTCATTTACTGTCAATTCTTCAAACGTGCTACCAAGTGCTTCGATAGCATCAATAGCGTAACCTACTCCTGCAACATAAGGATTCGATGAGTTTTTCATATCATCATACACTCCAGACGCTGTATCGTTTAAAGAGTTAGTTGTCGCAGTAGAAACAGATTGACCACTTTTCATATTGTCAAGTATACCGTCTGCAACACCTCTTAAAGCGTACCCAACTCTATATCCAAGTTCTTCTACTGCATCTTTTAGCTTTAGATTCTTATCGTAATTAAAAGCATCAGCAACACCTTCTTTAAATCCGTGAGGTGGGTTTTTAAGCAACTTTATTTCTTCTATTGTTAAATCTATGCCACCTTGTTGGAGTTTATTCTTTAACTTCCAATATTCTATATTTTCAGCATAAGATTTATTTCCCAAAAGCTCCTGATATAACTTTTCAGCATCTACTTTTTTCTGTGTGGCTTTTGCTTTTGCTTCAAAAATAGACTTCTTAACATCAGAATTATACTTACTAAGCTTCTCTTCTTCATCAACAATAGCACGTTTCAAAGCCAGTTCTTTATTTAAAATATTAATCTTATGGTCATTAGCATTTTTAGCAGACTTTTCTAAACTATCTTTGGTGTGTAAAAGTGCCAACTCTTTTTTAATAATCTCAACTTTTGTTAATGCTTTTCCATTTAGTTGTGCTTGTAGTGTGTCTATTTTGATATGTTGTTTTGCTAGTGCATATTCTAACGCTAATTGTTTAGCAAGATTATTTTCAAGCGTCTTTGCTCTACTTTTTTCTGTTCTTGCCCTTGAAGAAGAACTTTTAGCACCTTTTTTACCAAGTTCTAATATTTCAGCTTCTTCATTTTTAATACTCTTTTGAAGTATGCTTCTACTCTCTATCCACTTACTTCGATTAATCTCATTCTTATTGTTATCATCATTTATAAGTTTATCAAGTTTAGCTATTTCTTTTTTCTGTTCGATAATAGTCTTGTTTAGTTTTACTTTTTTTGGTGTTTGAGTATCGTTGTATTGTTTTGCGTTTTCTACTAATTTATCGTTTAGATTCGGATTAGCTAATATTCTATTTGGGTCTTTTGGGGCTGTGTACCCTTTGTATCTCTCTTTATCTTTTGCTATTAGCTTTTCAGTTGCTAAATATTCTTTTGTTAAGTTTTCTACTCTTGTCTTGTAGACTTTTTGGTCTACTGCTGAACCTTTAAGTTTTGACACATCAAGAGAAGTAAGACTCTCCTTTATCTGCTTTAAGTGAGCAACTTCATCTTTATATTTTCTATAGTCACTTGCCTTGTTAGATGTTTTCTTTTCTGTTGCTATTTCTCTTATGACTTGCTTCTGTTTTCTAAGTTCTGCCATCTCCTCTTTTGCAGTAGCTAATTTCTCCTCTGCTACTGCAAGTTCTTCTTTTGACATCTTAAGAATTGAAACACCTGCAATAGAGTACCCATCTGCTCCACGAACATCTGATGCTAACCCTGCTATTTCAATCTTCTTCTTTTTTATTGCACTAGAGATTAAAACATTGTTGCTTTTAAGTCTTGCTATATCCATCTTTTTAAGTTCTGCAATGGTTAATGTTGCAGACCTACGCATAGCGTCTGATGCTTCTTTTGCACTCCATAATTGAGTAGCCAACCATGCAACACCACTTGCCACGGCTAACAATGGCATAGCTTTTAGCGTTTTAGATAATAGCATTGTTCGATTTTGTAAAACACTAGAAGTGGTTGTCATTACCTTATACGCTGTGTATGCAGACACGGTAGCTACTGCTAAATTATCAAGATTCCCAACCACCCACTTAATCTGCTCTCCATGTTCTTTCATAAACTCGGTAGCGTCTTTAATCCCGACTTTCATACTCTCAAAAAGTGGCTTTTGTAGTTCACTCCACAACTCATCATACTTATTAATAAATTGTGCTGTTATACCTGCCCAAGTTTTGGCTATTTCTTCACTTGCTGGGTCAACTTGTTTTAGCTTATCAATAAATAATTCAACTACATCACCACCTGCTTCTATAGTCTTGTTCACTTCTTTTTGAGTAATACCAAATTGTTCCATAGCCCTTTTAAGCCCTGATTCGTTCATTTGACCTGACATAAGGGAATCAACTGTTTTTAATAACTGCTGGAACTCAATACCCATTGCAGAAGCCATAACTGATACATTCTTTGTTATCTTCCCTACATCTTCAAGTTCACCACCATACTTCATAACTTGGGGTGTAATCAGTTTATAGATTTGTAGAGTCTCTGCTAGTGTGTGAGGTGTCTGTACGTTAATATCACGAACCATTCGCATTGCTTTTTCAGCTTCGACTTGTGCGTAATTAAATTTCTCTTGTGCTGTTACTGCTCTACCCATTGCATCAACATTAGCTAGATTTTGTGCAATTAGAAGTTTAAGTCCAATAGTTTCAGACTCTATGAGTTTATTGAACTCATGACCTCTACCCATAGTTGCATCATACGCTGTTTTTAGTGCATAAAATCCAACTATAAGTGTTTCCATTTGTCTAAGTTTTCTGACTAATGCGTTTGTTCCATCATTAGCAGATTGAACTTCTTCTTTTTGTGCTTTGGTTAAGTTTTTTGTGGACGATATGTATTGGTCTTTGGTAATAATACCATTCTTGTATGCTTGTAAAGATTCTGTTTGTAGTTGCGTGTATTTACGCTCTACTTGCTCGGCTTTAGAGTACACAAGAAGAGTATCTTTTAGTGACTTAAGTTCTCTTTCGCTTTGTAGTTGTTTTTGGATTGATGCAACTCTTGCTTTATCGTTTCTAATCTCTGATTTTTTAGAGATATTATCCATTGCCCTATCAAGTTCTTTTTCGGCTTGAAGTTCTTTCTCTGTTCCTTTAATCCACTCTTTTACTTCTTTATCTTTTGCTTTTGACTTTTGCTTGATTGATGCTATTTCTTTTTTATATATAGCATTTTTTTCAGTCAACTCTTTTTTAGATAAATTTAACTCTCTTCTTTCAAGTTTAAGACCTGCAAGTATCTCTTTTTGTGCTTCAAGTTGTGCTGATTGAGAAGATTTACCATATTTGGCTATATTTTTTGTAGCCTGTATTTGAGCTTTTTCATTCTCATTAATTTTGGTAGTAGTTTCTTTTATGGTCTGTAAATGTTGCTCGTAAGCATTTTCAGCTTTATTTAGTTCTTCTATTAGTTGCTTAGATTCACCCTGCAAGATGAACTTATTTACTATTGCCATATCTACTCCTTATTGACTTATTGGTTGTATTCTATATATAATCTATTCTCAAAATCAAACACAAACTCTTTGACAAATTTATATTTAAAGCCCTCACGCTTAAGCAATTTCGCTACTTCTTCAAGAGAGTGCCTAAAAGAGACACCACCCATTCCACCATCATCTAAGGTTACAATCACTTCTAACGCTCTATATAACTTCATAGAGTAACTAGAAATAGTCTCTCCTATCAATGGTATATGATTCTTTAGTAAATCAATATCATAATCATCACATTCAAGTTCATAGTTTAAAATATGTCTGTCTAGCAAATCTCTAAACATTTTATTTTTTCTATTTTTTCTAACTTCTCTAACTCTTCTTTTGTCAAATCTCCAATCAAAAAGCTTATTAAAGTTCGCCTTTCAAAAATGATGTATATCCGTTGTAACCAATAACTGCTAAGGCATTTAATCTCAATAGTGTAAACTCCCACTCTTTGAAATCACTTTTTTTAACAGATAGTATTTTACAAATAGCTTTTTCAATGTCTTTTGATTGACCCTCTACTATTGCATCAATATCTTTGTCCTGCTCTCTCATAAGTTTCAATCTCTCATTTTCAAACTCACTTGCATCGTCAATGTCTGGGTCAAATCCATCAAGCATCAAATCTAACTTTTTATTTACATCATCTTTGATTGGTTGGATTTTCTCATCAAAATCTTTTACAATTTTGGCAATCTTTATAGCTTGATGTTGCATTTTAAGAAAATCAATATCATTGAATTTGTCAATCTTTTTTAATATTCCATCTTCTTCGTAACTCTTAACTTTAATAGATACTTTAGAAGCGAATAATTTAATATCTTCATACTCGACACCTTTAAAATCAAAACCTTTTTTATCTTGTAGAATTTGAACATAAAAATCATTAAAATAACTCTTTTCAAGTTCCTCTATTTCAAAGTCTAAATCAGGCTCATCTATAGGACTATTTCCTATACTGTTATAGTATTCCTCTAGTTGTTTGTACTTTTTAAATAACTCTTCTTTTGGTAGTGGTTTTCCTAAAAGTTCCCTAAGACCATTTTCAAGTTTTGCATTGCCCTTAAATACCTCTGTTTTTAATTCTTTTAAGTTCTTTTTAAAATCTGTTGAATAATTAGCCATGCCATCGTTTCCTTTGTAGTAATGTCATGCTTTTAAAGTTAGGGTAATTCGGCATGACTCAAATTACCCTTGTAGTTACCTACCAGCTACCATCTCCAATAATTGAACCATCAGCACTATTTATAAGTGATGGGACTGTTAAAGTAACAGTACATAAAGGAGTAGCATTATCTTTTTGACCTACAGTAAAGTCAGGACTCAATAAAACCTCTGTTTTTGTTTGTGCGTCTATTTCTGTGAATTTCGGTACACACTTTGGAAAATGCCATAATGCACTTGCACCATTTTTAGATTTAATCGTAGCTTTATAGTCAAACATTTTTCTATCTTTAAAGTTCTTATAGTCATTAGGTGTGTACTCTAAAGTAGCTTTACCTTTTAGACTTACTTTTCTACCTGTTCGTTTCTTACAATTCAAAGCGTTAGTTTCAGATAAGCCTTTATCAATGGTAAGCTCTATAGAGTCAAGACCTTTTTTTACATTATCTATAAGTACTTCTGTCAATTCACACGAACCACCTATGAATACATTGTCAGCTTTTGCTAATTTAGCCCCTGTTTCGCTCATAAAGTCTTTAACCCACAATGGAGAATCTTCATCAACTGCAATACCTCCAATGGTATCTACCGAGAACTCGTAGTCTTGACCATCTTTAATATTGATAGGTAATTTATCCATTTCCAAGTTGTGGTATTGCTTTCTAACTAAAGTATCATCCTCTGTATTTCTAAGGGTTAATTCTGCTCTGAATTTAGGAACAGTTACCCCAAAAGGAATTACCAACTTAACTAATTTAGCCAACGACTTCCAAATAACATTACCATCAATAAGAGTTTCATCACCCTCTGTTACTGTTGGTTCTGCTCCACCTGTCTTAGCGTCTCCCTTGACTCTTGTTACTGTCAGAGTCCATTTCCCATCTGCTGTATTAACTTGGTCGCCTACTGCCATAACTGTTGCTGTAGCCCATGTGCTTGTTGTTGCATCTGCTATACTTGTTTTGTTTCCCATTAAGTGTGGTAGAAGCTGTAGTGATGTAGCTTCCATAGGGAATTTAAAGCCACCTGATACTTTTGACGTTCCCTCAACCTCTTCTGTTCCCTCTGTTAAAAGACAATCAATTTCTTTATAGTCTCTCTCTTCTTTTATGCCAAACTCTGTAATACATACCTGTAATACTGTTGGTGTGGGTACGATATTTCCATCTGTTCCCTCTCGTGCAAATAATGCGTTTTCTACTACATATTTTGTACTCATTCTGTTTCTCCTATTGGCTTAGTAAACATTTTTCAAGGGATATTTCTATTCCCATATCTTGCTGTATAGTTGTGTCTGCTTGTAGAGGTGGTTCACTTGTTATAATCTCGACTATTTTAAATCGCTTATGACCCTTGATACCATTATCTAAAAGCATATCACTAAAAGTTTTTCTAACTAATCCCATAAACTCTTCGGTTTTTGGTCTTAATATTTCTCTCCATACATTGTTTGTTGTGTCTGTTTTTAAAAGATTATTTTCATATTCTCTTAGTGTTTCAAAAGTAAAAACCATTACGAAATTAGATTCAGTTTCACCATAGGTAGCAGAATCACAATACATATTTAAAAGTGCATTTACATTTTTCTCTTCGGATATACTCCAAAAATCAATATGCTGTCCTATTATTAATGGCTTGTTAAATAACTCCGTACATTTAGCTCTTAAATCATCTCCAAGGGGTGACAATATGTAATCTATGAACGCATTTTCTACATCTGTTCTTAGAATAAAATTACCCATACATCACCTCTCTTTGGTTTAAGTTTGTGCTATTGATTGCTCTCTTGGCTATATCTTCATACTCTTTCAATAGAATGTAATTTACTTTAGGCATAGCTTTAGATATACCTTTTTTAGCGTAGTGCCTACCTATATTTTTCTTGGATAGTCTACTTTTAAAGTCATACCCATCTATATAGTCGCCCATATCCATTCTATTTAAAATTGCATAAGTCTTTTTACCCACGGCACTAACTGATTTTTCAAAGCCTACTCGCTTACCATCTTCATATCTAGTAGGTGTATGCCTTTTCATCATCCCATTAACTACAAGAGTTTGTGACTTCTCCATAAGAAAAGATTGAACCATTGCATCCATTGACCTTGGTGTAGAGTTTTGATTGTCAACTGACATAGATTCTCTAAGCCCGAATTGTCTAAGTCCACCTTTAATTAAGTAGGCTTTTCCGTCTTTGGTTACTCTGGTTTTATATAGAGTTCTATAAGAACTTTTCATCTCTTCACGGATAGAAGATTTAACCACATTTCCTGCGTGACCCATTTGTTGCATCATCACACCGATACCTAGAACTCGGAGCATTTTAAACGCGTCTGCAAAGTTACTTTCAGATACTATTCTCATCTTGCCCTTCCTCCTGCATGTCTTTTAATTGATGCTTTAACATCGTATGTTGTGCCTATTTGGGTTACAGTTTTTTCATAGTTATATCTTTTGCCATTCCAAATTATAGTGTCACCATTGCTTGGAATTTCTGACAATTCTAAACCATGAAAAGTTACAAAGTCATTTAACTTATCTCTTGACTCTTCACCATAAATTATGCTTTCAGGTATACATCTAATCACATAATGGTTTTTACTTTTTAAGTGGGTATAAGTAACCTCGTCACCAATACCATTTCCACGATTAACTTCATGTTTTAATGCTTTAGTGATAAGGTCTTTTATTCCCATTACTTTTCTTCTTCTTTAGGCTTTTTTGCATCTGATTTTTTAGGTTCAATATCACCATTAGCTATAAGTTTTTCAGCAATAGAAGCAGATACTCTAACTTCTTTGCCTTTTTTAAACTCATTTTGACCATAGGTAAAATCTCTTTTTGCTAAATACATTACTTGCCTTTAGGTTTTTTAGACTCTGCTTTAAGTTCTTCCTCTGGCAAAGTTGCTCTACCAATAGAAATTAACTCATCAGCTAATTTCTCATCTAGTTCGACTTTATCACCTGCAATATTATCACCAAGTTTACAATCTAAAATTACTGCTTTCTTTGCCATTGATTATCCTTTAATCTTTTGAGTATAGAATTTATTACCATCTTTAAGAACAGGAAGAGGAGCTGAACGATAAATAAGGTCAAATTTGAGAGGATTTTTCTGAATATCAGTATCTACATCAAATTCTTTCATGAACCATTTAAACCCAGTTTTGCCTACAGTTGGAATACCACCATATTCTGTTGAACCAGCACCTTTACGAGCATACGCTACATAATTATCAGGCATATAAGGCTTTTCGTCACCATTCACATCCTCACCTACACCAACTTCCACGTATACATCAATATTCAATTGTGTATCTGTATCACTTAGTCTACCAACTTTGTAAAAAGTTACCTTATCAAGGTCAATGTCTTTTGCTTTTTCATTTACTGTAAAGTTACCATCTGTATTTGGTGCAATTTTAGTAATATTACTATTAGCAAAAAACCAACTTAAACTTAATTCATTTAGAATCATTGCTGTACATTTAGTAGCCTTAACAGCTCTCTTGATATGTTGAAGAATAGGAGCGTTAGCCTTATCCCAATGCTCATTACCTGCTGTGTTGTCAAGAACCTCAAAATGGTTGGCTGGAACAGCAAAAACAATGTCTTGGAATCCTGTCTCATCTTCAAAACCATTCTTAATCTTGTGAGTTACTAACGCTTCATAAGTAGCAAATTTAGTAGTAATTACACCATCTTGATGTAACTCTGAACTAATGTCACCTACAACTTGTGATTTAGCTGAACCAAATCTTGTGTCATATTGACTTGCACCAAATCTTTTCAATCTCTCATCTACAATAGTTAATGAGCGAGACAAGTTAATATTCGTAGGTGCTAGAGTTACTGTTGAGTACCCTTTACCCTCTGTAATATTAGCCGTGTTATGGAAGCCGTTAAAAGCTCTTTGACGACCTTTAACCTCTCTCATATCATATTGAATAAACTTGTTTTCAATAAGCACTTGTGGCTTAGATTTAGGGAATAAGAAATCTTGAATCCCCATATCAATCGTTTCAACTGTCTCTACATAGTCAATTAGACCTATTTTGCTTGGAATAAATTCACCCATTACTTAACCTTTTTCATTGAAATTCCATAACCTTGTAGGCTATCTTTAAAGTCTGCAATAGTTCCACTTGCACACACTACTTTATCTTCATTTGCTGTACCACTAATCGCATAATTGATAGGCATTGCTCCTGTTGTAGCGTCTACATCTTCATTAGAAACTGTATAAGCCGTGTCACCTGCATTTGCTACTGGTGCTAAAAAATCACCATCTCTTTTTAGTACTTCACCATATTTTACAACCGAACCAGCCTTAAGCTTGTATTCATTTGTAGTTTTAAGTTCTGTACCTGCTACCCATAGTTCTCTATTCTCATAGTCTACTTTTCCAAGTGTTGGATTACCCATTACAACTCTCCTTTTCTTTTAAGTTCTGCTTTAAGTGCAAGACCATCTTTTACATCATCTGTTTGTGTTTCAATTTGATTTTCACCAGCAACTGTTACACCACTTGTAGCTATTGCTTCTGCGATTTTATCACCTGCTGATAACTTATCCTCTGCAACCATTGCATCAAGAATAACCTCTTTAGAAGCTCCTCTCTCCATCCCCATAGCTACTGCATAAGTTGCTACTTCAAATTTACGCTCACCTGTTGCTACTGCATCTTTTAAAGTTGCATTTTCAGTTACCATTTCCGATAACTCTTTTTTTCCACCATCTACTTCACTTTGTAAAGTTTCAATAGTGGCACTTTTTGTAGCTAGTTCTGTTTGTAGTGACTCAATAGTCACATCTGTTTGTTCTGCCATTGTTGTACCTTTCGATTGATTGTTTACTATTTTTTCGGTAGAGGGCATAGATGCCGTAGTTGTATCTGATTTAGATTTTATTAAGTCATTAAACTGCATAACTCCATTTAGATAACCAAGTTTTTCTGCTGTTTCTGAAAAAATAGTAGCTCCATTATCAAAGTTGCTAATTATCTCTTCTTTGGTTTTATTTGGATAGGCTTCAATTAAAACACCTAAAAACATAGACTCATACTCATTCAAGTTTGATTGTATTCTACTCTTACATTCAGGGTTAGAAATATCACAATATTTATTAGGTGCATTAGACGAGACAATAGCTTTTACGTCACTCTCTTTGTCCTGATACATCACGATAACACCAATAGACCCTAGTTGCGTCATTGGTGCTGAATATACTTCATTTGATGCTGTAAAAATCCACATACCACCACTTGCACCAACATTTTCAAAGAAAGTAATTGTATTTTTTGTTGAGTTTTTAATTCTCATTCTCACCTCTTCTGCCCCTGCAACCGAACCACCTCTAGTGTCTACTCTAAAGATAATATTCTCTATGTTCGCGTCTGCTTCTGCCATATCAATTTTTGCTATGATTTGGTCATAAGAAACAACATCAGCACAAATACCCATACTTTTTTTATACATAACTCCATCAAGTGCTATGACTGCATTTTTGCCTATTGCTTGATATGTAACTGAATCATTAGCTATCTCTGTATGTGTAGTTGAACCACTATCCCTATATGCTTTTAAGTCAGTTAACAAAGCATTGGCAAAGTTTGGCTCAACTGCAAATACTTCTGTTCCTAATCTAGCCATTAATGTATCAAATTTCATTATTGATTATCTCCTAAGTCTAATTCTGTTATCGCTGAAACTGCTAACGCTTTTTCTTGCGTAGGTATCACATACTCTACACCAAGTTTTTTATATTCTTTCTGTAGCTTCTTATAGTCTTTAAGTTTCTGCTTTTCAAGTTTCATTTGTTGCTTTTGAACTTTTTTATCCCACTCTGCTTTTTCTTTTAAATGTGCTTCATAGTCAACTCCAATTTCGCCCAAAGCTTTTTGCATAGTCAAAGTACCATTCACGTTAATATTCTCGGTTAATGCTTTAGCCGTTTTAACTGGGTCTATGTGTCTGCGTTGTTCTCGTAAAAAGAGTAAGTTTCTGTACTCGCTTGGATTCTCCCAGTAGTTAGGTGGGTTGATTAGTCCTTTAGCCACAACTTCATTAAGTAAATGCACTTCTAGCATATCCCTTAAAGAGGACTCTACTAACTCTTGTGCTGTAATCGCATAAACATCTGCTTCATCTGCTCCTGCCTTTAAGGTTGCATTGTAAGATGATGCCATTTCTCCAACTGTAGATGTAGCACTTAACCCAACACCTGCTGACGCACCCCTTGACTCATTTTTATACATAAAGTCATAAATATTTTCAGTAGCTTTTCCAATCTCTGTTACTTGTTCGTCTTTATCAACATAAACAAAATCATCATTTATGGTTTTGCCATCAAGTCTTAACATTTGGAACATTCCGTTTAATTGCTCGTAAGTAGGTTTTGCAGATACGTTTTTACCTTTTTTACTCATTGCTTCTGCATACTCTTTAGCTGATTGCTCCATCATGGCTTTAAACATAGGGGTATGAATTACAATAGGGGTTCTATTCTTTTTATTAGCCCCCTCCATTTGCGTACCCTTGTAATTGTCTATATACTCTATAGCTTCAAATACTGCTACAAGTGGCGATACTCCACTGTACTGCATAGGGTCGAACAGTTTATTGATTGAGATAGTTAATTGATTGTATGGTACTTTGGTTGATTGATTGTGTGTTGTATCTGTGTATATCCAAATATGAGTAATTTCACCATTTGAGTTAGTTTCAAATCCATTAAATGTTCTACTATTTAAATCATGTTTAGTGGTATCAATTTGGCTTAAAGGGATTATTTCAAACTTATATCCAAACTCAAAGTTTTTAGATTTGTGATGTCTGATTATATACCCACCAACTGTTACATATTCATCCGTCATTGCTCTTTGTGCTTCTTCAAAAAAGTAACGACCTGTAATCTCACAATTACCACGCTTAGACCATTTTTTAATAATCTTCTCAAACTCTTTATCAAACTTAACTTTTTTCTTTTTGCCTTTTATCCTATACTTGATATTAGTTTTAGATTGAATATTGAAACCAAGCCCTACAACACCTTTGCGATAGTTTCTCTTAACTGCCATATAAAAAGGATTATTACGACTCATTCCTTTTGCGTAATCGTTTTGTATCTCTGATTCAGTTCCTAAATCTTGCTCGTAGTTTGGTACATGATTGTAAAACCCTGTGTAGTGAAAAGCATCAGGTGTAATATAAAATCCTTGATTTACTACTGACATCTGCCTACCTTTCGTGTTCTAAAGAATGGGCTACATAAGCCACCATCTAAAATCATGTTCTCTTGTTTTCTCTTATCTATTTCAGCTTCTATTTCAGCAGGACTTCTATATTCGGCGTTAAAATCACCTTTACGAATCTTTTTTACTCCACCAGACTTAGCAATATCTAATAGTGCTTCATTTAAAACATCTATTAGTTCTATATTGAATTGTTTTGGGTTTTCAGAGTATAAAGCCATTATTCGCCTAGTAATTTAGATTATTGTTCAAATTATTATATAATTTAAGCTATTGGTAAAGTTTGGGGTATTTTGGGGTATAATAAATAAAAACAAAAGGTTTATCTTGGAAGTTAAGATTATAAAAATAGACTTTGATAGCTATAATTTTTGGTGGGAGAAGTTAAGTGAAAGATATGGGAATATGCTTGACTCTCATCAAATACTAGATTTCATAAACAATCGAACACAAGTTATGAGCGAGAACACTTTTAATAGTTTGCCTAAAGATGGTGTAAGTTTGCCAGTCGGGATTAAGCCAAAAGGTAAGTGGTTATTTGGGCTTGATGCTGTACTAAGATGGTATTTGGGAATTGAAAAATGACACAAACATTAAGACTAATGATGGGTAAAAGAAAGTTACAATTAGACAACTTAAAAATATTCTATAAGAAACAAAACACTAATTATGATAAAGATTGGGATATTAAAGGTAATAAGATTATGACAGATATATTAATTCATGATACCGAGATACTTGAATATTTAGTTAGCATGAATACTATGCTAAGGAAAGAGGTTGATGTGTTGAGTAGTTTTACTGAATTAAAAGTTAGCATGGTTAAGGGGTAGTTTTTGGGCTACCCAATCATATTGATTCCTTAACAATTATTATAAACATCATGGTCTATACAAAACTCATGTGCTTTAGTCTTAGCTGTGTACTCACCCATGCCATCACAACTGGAAATACCAAGATAATAAATATACTCTTCACCTATTTCTATTTTATCGCTTAGGTTTCTAGCTTTTACAAACTCCCTCTTCTCTTTAAATGAATCAAGGTAGCTGTAATCAAACT
>JAUTBQ010012128.1:0-19472 GCA_032361185.1 Lepetodrilus ovalis
GATGTTGTTGTAGGTTATGAGATTTAGTGTGCCACCTTCAACAGCTCTCTCGCTTATCTCGTCAGATATATTGTAAATCTCATTTGCTTTTTGAGATATTGTTTTTGTTTGAAAGACTATCTCTGAATTTTGGTTTAACTCATAGTTATCTTCATGAAGGTCAAAAATCTCTGCTTTAGTGAGTGTAATCTTGACTCTTTTTCTGTTTGTAGATAAAAATGTTGCAACCGTTGCCCAAGCACCTTTGTCATCTTCTATACCTTCATGAGATACATGATACTCCTCATAGATAGGTTCATGATTTGGAGTTTTGGAAAAGATAGTATCTTTTACTAGTTGTACACCATCGTTTGGTTTTAGTTTGTATTCTCTGCTGTTTGTGGAACTTATAAAGCCTAGTTCTATATCTTTGTAGTTTTGATGTGTTGCTTCTTTTCCAGATAAGTTCTCTTTTATCCAGTCATAAGTCATATGTTTGGTATCTATGGGTTGTTTTTGAAAAATATTTACTAAACTCATGAGTCCTGTTTTACTCGCATAATAGTTTCCTTGTATAACTCCTTCTATAGAAAGCCAACTTCTTATCTTTTTATCAGTTGCCAAATGTTCCAAATCTTTTTCTATAACCCATCTTGTTACTAAAGAACCCATACTTGCACTGACAATGTTTAGTTTTTCAGCCTTACTCTCATCTAAAACATGTTTTGCAAACTTTGCGATGATAGTTGCATATCTTGGGATACCCTCTTTTGAGTTAACTTCATCGATGTCTTGTTGTGTGTAGTACGAAGGTGCTTGATTTCCATAGTAGGGTGTGATAGCCAAGATATTTGTAAAGTTTTCATCATAGTTTTGCATAGTTGGTAAGCCTGTAAACTCTACCATCGTATCTAAGATTTTATCATTATTGATATTTCCATAGACACCAGTTCTTTTGTAGCCCTTATCATCATACCCATGAACATAGATAGTGACTTGTTTTGGGGTTTTAACGATAGTTTTATCTATTGAGCCTTTTTGCTGTGTGGCATTTAGTGATTGTCTGTTTGTTTTGTCGCCTCCACCTCCACAAGCTGTGAAAAGTAGTAAAAAAGTTAGCAGTAAAGTTTTTAGTATCATGATTTTTTCCTTAGTTTGGCTTGTTCTAGTTCCCAGTATTCCATCTCAAATATATCTTTTCTTTTTAACGATCTCCAGCCACCAAGAGACTCAGCTCTTAACATCGCTTTTATCGTGTGTGAAACTATATCTTCTAAGATGATATTTTCCTTTTCATCTGCTCCAAATACTACAACACCTCTGTTTTTTATAACGGCATATCTAGGGGCAGTATCTAGCATGATTTCATCTTTGGCATGTTCGTAAAAGTAGCTTTTATAACTCTCTACAAACTCTGATAAGTTTTCATCAAAATCTCTATCGACTATCAAGGGAAAAGGTTTTGTTCGTATGACATGTTCGGGTGTTAGTGGACCTTTGTGTAGTATCTCTTGTACATCTTCTAAAGTGCTAAAGTAGTATGCTTGGTCTGTATCTATAACCTTTGCAGTTACATCTTTTTTTCTTAACTTAGATACTTGTTGGCTAAAGTGAGAGAGTTCATCATCTGTGATAGGTTCTAGTTTTACAGTTGGTACTTTTACTTCATCTTCTGCTAGGCTTACTATCTCTATCATCTTTTCGTAAGCTTCTTTTGCATCATCGCTAAAGGTAAAAACCCCATGATTTAAAAGTATCATACCTTCCAACTTACTCCAGTCTATATCTTTGGTATTTTCATAAATCTTCTTCGCCAAGATAAATCCAGGCATCACATAGTCTATGATAAGCATGTTTTCGCCATAAAGCTTTTGGATACGCTCTTTTCCATCAGCCGTGTTTGTAAGTGTGACAACAGCATCAGCATGAGTATGGTCAACATACTTAAAAGGAATTATGGCGTGAAGTATGGCTTCAACCGATGGGTTAGGGGAGTTTTTATCTACCATAGCTTCTTTTTGTTCTGCTACCATCTGAGTATCTGTGAGGTTTTCTCTTGTTGCCATCTGTTTTAAAACATCTAGGTTAACTGCGGGAAATCCCTCTTTTTCTATCGTGTCAAGATTCCAACCACTTCCTTTGACATAGAGAAGATTATCTATCTTTACAGAAGTGTTTCCACCACCCCAAAGAACTAAATCTTGTGAAGCTCCCAATATCTTGGAAGTATAAACCCTTAAAGCTAGTGGGTCATCTTGATACTGTTTTGCTTTGTTTTCATCCCATAAACTCTTCATGATACCTCTTTTTGGGGATATTATATCACAGAAAAGTTACCAAAGTGTATCGATTAAATCTTTTCTCAAAAGTGCCGATGTTGCACCTAATAAAAATATTATGCGAAGGTACTCTTATGGTAAAAAAATTGTTTATAAGTGCTTCACTGGCACTTATAATTGGTGGTTGTGGAGGAGCAGACAACAGAGATGACTCTCAAGTTCCAGCTCATGAAGCTAAGGAAAAGCTAAATCGTTCAGATTGGGAAGCTGTAAACAAACCTGGAGAATCTTCTCTTGGTGTTTTATCAAAATCGCTTGATGACTCTTTTTTGGAGATAAAACTCAAAAAAGGTGACTCAGTAGGAAAGTATGTACAGTTTTATATAGACAGTGACCACAATGAAGGTACAGGATATAGAAACGACTGGGTAGATGGTGCTGATTATCTTATAGAAGAAGGTAGAGTTTATAAGTCAACGGCAAATGGTTCTACTTGGAGTTGGGAGAGGGTTGCTACAGTAGCATTTAATCACGCTAACACGGAGATATATACAAGTGCAACAGACGAGGTTATACTAGAGCTTAGTGAAAAGTTTCGTGTAGCAGCTATAAGTTTATCTAACGATTGGCATATCGTCTCAAATATCTTGATGACACCTATACATAGAGGGGTTATCGCAGTAGATGCTGATGTTTCGGATTGGGCAGATGTTCCTGTATTGGCAACTTCTCAGATGGGTAGTTTAAAAGTAACCGATGACAATAAAAAGGTTTATTTTCTTCTACAAAATGGTAATCTAGGTAAACATACACAACTATATATAAATAGTGATAAAGATATTAATACAGGACATAAAAACTATAAACTAGGTAATCAAAGTGGAGCAGAGTATCTTATAGAAGATAACAGACTTTATAAATCTACAGCAAATGACTCAAGCTGGTCATGGGAGCGTGTAGGGTTTGTAACAGTTGCTAAAGATGGTGATGTTTTAGAGATAGCTGTCTCTAAAGATGAAATTGGTCTTGAAAATAGTGATGAGTTTGTTGTTGGTGCTATCGGTTGGAATGCCGCGTTTGACGAAAGTGTCTCATATATGGGTATGCAAAACTCACTTACATCTAGTGAAAAAAGCTTAGTCATAAACGAAATAATGGCAGAAAATGCACACACAATCGTAGATCCTGATTTTTTACAGTTTTCAGACTGGATAGAGTTACATAACCAAACTTCAAATGCCATAGATATAAGTAACTATACACTAAGTGACAAACTAGATAAACAAAAGTGGACTATTCCTTCAGGTACAGTTATCGGTGCAGGAGCATATATGATGTTTTGGGCAGATGGTAAAGACAAAGTTTCAAAAGGATTTCATACAAACTTTACACTAAAAGGAAAAGGAGAGGCTGTAGCACTGTTTGATGTACATAAAAACCTTGTAGATGGTTTTTCATTTGGAAAACAGAAGCCTGATGTATCTTCTATACTGATAGATGGAAAAGTTCGATACATGACACCAACACCAAACACAAAAAACAACCATGCCATAGAAGAGTTAATACTTTCAGATAAGCCAACATTTTCTGTAACTAGCTCTTTTCATGAAGATGCACAACGAATAGAACTTAGAGCAGAAAGTGGTTCAACTATATACTATACACTAGATGGTTCATTTCCTACTGAAAACTCTTCAGTATATACTGGAGCTATAGATATAGATAAAACCAAGATTGTTCGTGCTCGTGCAAAAGAGGCTGGAAAACTGTTAAGTTATGCTACAACAAAAAGTTACTTTATAGGACAAGAGACAGCACTAGACATCATCTCTATCTCAACAGACGATAAATACCTTTTTGATAACACTATGGGTATATATACTATCGGTACAAATGGAGCAAAAACTCCAGGTTGTAGTGATGGACCTTCTATCGCAAACTTTTATCAAGGTTGGAAACGACCTGCAAATCTTGAGTATTTTAAAAACTCAAACAAAGAGTTAGAGTTTTCACAAGAGTTTGATATAAAGATAAGTGGAAGTTGTTCAAGAATGCTACCACAGAAATCACTCTCTATCTCAGCAAAGAAAAAGTATGAAAAAGATGTTTTAGAGTATAAACTGTTTCCAAACAAAGATATACAAGAAGTTAAAGGGTTCAAACTTAAAAGTGCTGGACAAGATTGGTATAAAGCTATGTTAAGAGATGCTTTTGCACATCAAGTTATCAAAGATGACTTTGATGTTGAGTATCAAGACTATAAACCTGTAGTTGTATTTTTAAATGGTGAGTATTGGGGTATTCATAATATCCGTGAAAAGAAAAATGAAGACTTCTTAGCTTCAAACCACTCAGGAGTAGATGATAAAAAAGTAGATATTTTAAAAAACAACATGAGTATTAACGAAGGTAGTAAAGAGAACTATGAAGATATGATAACTTATATCCAGACTCATGAGTTGTCAGACAACGATAACTACAATGAAGTTAAAACTATGATGGATGTTGAAAATTATATGGATTATATCATCGCTGAGACATACTTCGGAAATGGTGACTGGCCTTATGAAAATGTAAGATACTGGAGAGAAAAAGATGCAAGTCCAAAATGGAGATGGATTTTAGAAGATTTGGATTTGGGATTGAGCATCTATGGCGACCCTATCGACAATATGTTTGAACTTATCACAGATACATCAAATATTAGTTATAAAAATCCACTTTGGTCAACATTTCTGTTTAGAGAACTTATCAAAAATGATACTTTTAAGAGTAGATTTAAACAAAAGTATGAGGGGTATCTAAATAGCACATTTGAGACAAGTCGTGTAAAAGGTATCTTAGATAATATGGCAAGTGTGATACGAGGAGAGATACCAAGACACACAGCAAAATGGGGTAGTGGAGATGTCCATACACCTAGAAACATAGATAGATGGGAAGAAAATATAAATCTTCTAAAAGATGTCATTGATGGTAGAGCTGATACCGTTAGAAATCAACTTGACGCTGCCTTTTAACTGAACTTTATAGCAAAGCCTAAAAAAGCTCTAGCTATCAAACTTCCCAAAAAGAGTTAAGACTCTGTTCATGATTTTGGATAAAAATCATGAACATTGGGTAAATTTAGATAAGACGCTCCTTAACTCATATACAAATATGCAATTTTTATTGACTTATGCAACTTTTTTTTATAAAATTTGTAAAAAAGGAAATATTATGCTATTAAGATATCTATCACCCATTTTATTAACTATAACAGTAGCAACAACTGTGAGTGCAAATTCTCTATATCATGTCAGTGTGAGAACTGATGATAGTGGGCTAACCTTGCGAATGTTTGGAGAGTTAGACTCTAACATACAAAGTCAATTTTATATAGACATAGATGATGATAAAAATACAGGAGATAATGACTCTGATACCAAAGGAGCAGATTATCTTGTAGAGAACGACTATGTACTAAAGTATGTAAATGGAGCGTGGGATGAAGATAACTTAGTCTATATAGATACATACAAAAACGATGAAAGAGTAAAAGCATTAGTTCCATATAGTGCGGTAGGTATCACAGAAGATGGAACAAGAGAGATAAGACTTAAAGCTGCTGTGATGGATGAAGAGTGGAATCACTACAAAGCTTACCCACTAAAAGAGAAGATGAGAAGAGTATCTATCGTATCAACCATAAAAGAGGAAGTTAAACCACTAACAAACTTAACAGTAGATAGTAACCACGATAGCTTAATACTTAAAATGTTTGGAGATATAAAAAACTATCCAAATACTCAGTTTTATATAGATATAGATAACGATAAAAACACAGGAGATAGTGACGATGATACCAAAGGAGCAGACTATATTATAGAAAATGACTATATCTTAAAGTATGTAGATGGAGAGTGGGATAACGAACATCCAGTCTATATAGATATAGAAAAAGATGATAAACACTTAGAGACTACCGTAACTTATTCTTTGTTGGGATTAACGAAGTTAGAAAAAGATATCCAAGTTTTGGCTGCAGTTATGGATGAAGAGTGGAATCACTATCAATCTTATCCTTCACAAATGAAAGGTTTTAATGTTGGAGAAAAAAGCTTAGTCATAAACGAAATAATGGCAGAAAATGCACACACAATCGTAGATCCTGATTTTTTACAGTTTTCAGACTGGATAGAGTTACATAACCAAACTTCAAATGCCATAGATATAAGTAACTATACACTAAGTGACAAACTAGATAAACAAAAGTGGACTATTCCTTCAGGTACAGTTATCGGTGCAGGAGCATATATGATGTTTTGGGCAGATGGTAAAGACAAAGTTTCAAAAGGATTTCATACAAACTTTACACTAAAAGGAAAAGGAGAGGCTGTAGCACTGTTTGATGTACATAAAAACCTTGTAGATGGTTTTTCATTTGGAAAACAGAAGCCTGATGTATCTTCTATACTGATAGATGGAAAAGTTCGATACATGACACCAACACCAAACACAAAAAACAACCATGCCATAGAAGAGTTAATACTTTCAGATAAGCCAACATTTTCTGTAACTAGCTCTTTTCATGAAGATGCACAACGAATAGAACTTAGAGCAGAAAGTGGTTCAACTATATACTATACACTAGATGGTTCATTTCCTACTGAAAACTCTTCAGTATATACTGGAGCTATAGATATAGATAAAACCAAGATTGTTCGTGCTCGTGCAAAAGAGGCTGGAAAACTGTTAAGTTATGCTACAACAAAAAGTTACTTTATAGGACAAGAGACAGCACTAGACATCATCTCTATCTCAACAGACGATAAATACCTTTTTGATAACACTATGGGTATATATACTATCGGTACAAATGGAGCAAAAACTCCAGGTTGTAGTGATGGACCTTCTATCGCAAACTTTTATCAAGGTTGGAAACGACCTGCAAATCTTGAGTATTTTAAAAACTCAAACAAAGAGTTAGAGTTTTCACAAGAGTTTGATATAAAGATAAGTGGAAGTTGTTCAAGAATGCTACCACAGAAATCACTCTCTATCTCAGCAAAGAAAAAGTATGAAAAAGATGTTTTAGAGTATAAACTGTTTCCAAACAAAGATATACAAGAAGTTAAAGGGTTCAAACTTAAAAGTGCTGGACAAGATTGGTATAAAGCTATGTTAAGAGATGCTTTTGCACATCAAGTTATCAAAGATGACTTTGATGTTGAGTATCAAGACTATAAACCTGTAGTTGTATTTTTAAATGGTGAGTATTGGGGTATTCATAATATCCGTGAAAAGAAAAATGAAGACTTCTTAGCTTCAAACCACTCAGGAGTAGATGATAAAAAAGTAGATATTTTAAAAAACAACATGAGTATTAACGAAGGTAGTAAAGAGAACTATGAAGATATGATAACTTATATCCAGACTCATGAGTTGTCAGACAACGATAACTACAATGAAGTTAAAACTATGATGGATGTTGAAAATTATATGGATTATATCATCGCTGAGACATACTTCGGAAATGGTGACTGGCCTTATGAAAATGTAAGATACTGGAGAGAAAAAGATGCAAGTCCAAAATGGAGATGGATTTTAGAAGATTTGGATTTGGGATTAAATATCTATGAAGATGAAGAAGGTATACCAAATATGTTTAACCTTATCACCGCTACTTCCAATGTTAGCGATAGAAATCCACTTTGGTCAACATTTTTGTTTAGAAAACTTATCAAAAATGATAACTTTAAAAGTAGATTTAAAGAGAAATACGAGGGTTATCTAGATAGCACATTTGAGACAAGTCGTGTAAAAGGTATCTTAGATAGTATGGCAGGTGCGATACGAGGAGAGATACCAAGGCACACAGCAAAATGGGGCAGTGGAGATGTTCACACACCTAGAAACAAAGATAGATGGGAAGAAAACATAAGTTTTCTAAAAGATGTCATCGATGATAGAACTGATACAGTTAGAGATCAACTTAACGATTGGTTTTAATTTGTAAAAACAAAAATGCCAATAACGCTATGATAGCAGAGCTTAAAAAGAGATACTCTCCATAAAAAGCTCCAGCTATCAAGCTTCCTGCAAAACCTCCCAAACCAAAACCAAGTCCGTAGTAAAACTGTGAAACAAGCTTTTTATCTTTGTATAGTGTATAGAGATAACTCAAAGTGGCTGTATGATAAAGAGCAAAGCTAAATGCATGAAAACTTTGTGAAACATAAGAGATAACCAA
Source organism: Lepetodrilus ovalis (assembly GCA_032361185.1). Taxonomy (NCBI): domain Eukaryota; kingdom Metazoa; phylum Mollusca; class Gastropoda; order Lepetellida; family Lepetodrilidae; genus Lepetodrilus; species Lepetodrilus ovalis. The sequence goes on from JAUTBQ010012128.1 coordinate 8,491, forward strand.
CGAGTCAGCAAAGAGATAAAGCATCAACCAACGAACAGCCGTGATAAAGATAGTAAACTTGATAATCTTTAACAAATCAAACTTGATAACATATGCCTGATAATAAAAAAGAACTATCTCACATAAAACTCCAAAACTCCAAAGATAACTCACGCTCTCCAAAGAGATACCATGGTCAGTCTCATAGATAGTAAAAAAACTGTAAAATGCACCAAAACTAACCTGCATCAAAAAGATACTTATCCATAAAAGAAGCTCTTTAGATAGTTTGAAGCCTCCATCATGAGCATCTTTTGTATCGTTAAAATGCTCATCATCTTTTGAAATCAAAAAGGCTATAAACACACTCATGATAACAGAGATGGCGATAGCTAAAAGTCCTATATCATTACTAAAAAACTTGGCTAAAACTAGAGCTATGATAGTAAACCCAATAGATCCCCAAAGCCGTGCTTTTCCATAGCTCTCTTTTTGTAACACTGTTAAAGCATAAGTCTCCATATAGGGTAAAACCAAGCCAAAAGAGATACCAAAAAAGATATTTGTCACTGCAAAAAGTGTAAAGTTGTGGATAGTTAGATACAGCAGAGGTATGGAGATGAGCATCATCAAGAGTGTGATATGAAGTATCTTTTTTGTAAGGCTAAAAAGTTTTAAAAAGAAAAAAGGGGTCAAAAACCTCATGAGTGGAGGTATAGAAAAGATAATCCCTATCTGCGAGGCACTATAACCTGTGTTTTGTAAAATCTTTGGCAAAAAGATAACCCAAACCCCTACGATGGAAAAGTAGAAAAAGAAAAAAGCAGAGATATTAAAAAAACGGCTGTTCATGAAGAGGTTTTTATAAGTGAAGTACCACTAAAAAGATCATAGATACCCCTCTTGTCTTCTCTAAAAAAGCTAAAAAATAGCCCAACAAATGAGAAAAAGATGAGATTAAAAAAGAAAAACCTCAAAAATGAAAGCAGGATATTTGGTTTTTGTCCTGTTTTGTTGTCTATGACTTTTATATCATATGCTTTCATGCCAGGGGTTTGTCCTGCTATGGTATAAAAAAGAGTAACTATCAAACCAAGTGGAACCAAGATATATACCCAACCTAAGAGCATGTTGTTTGCAAAACCTTCTCTGTTTCCAAAGACTAAATAAATCACGATGTAAAAGATGGGCATAGCAAGTAAAAAAGAGTCAGTGATAAAGGCTTTGATTTTATCACTGATTGAAGCATAAGGAAGTACGGGTTTTTCCTCTTTTTGCTCCTGCTTGTCTTTGATTTTGTTCTGTTTTACATCTCTCCATCTCATATTGTACTCTTTTGGTTGATTTTTGCTTGATTATATCAAAAAGATTTTGATTTTGTCGATGTTTCATTAAATAGGAAATACAGGAAAAGTTCAATGAAAAAAAAGATTACGATACTGCTTGTATCAGCACTCTGTACAAGCACTCTTTTTGCAAAAGCAGATAAGAAACTTGTTGATGAGTATCTAAAAGTTTCTGGTGCAGGAGATATACTCATCTCTTTGCCACAACAGATACAAAGAGGATACTTACAAAGCACAAACAAAAAGGTAGATATAAAGAGTAGTTTCAACTCTAAAAAAGCTCTAAAGTATGTCAAGTCAAAACTTAGTGAAGACTTTAGCAACGGCTTACTAAAATCCACGATACAATACTACAAAAGCCCACTTGGAGAGAAGTTTAAAAAAAGTAGTATCAAAGCGATGAGTCAAAAAAATATCGAAAAAAGAGCTAAGTTTTTCAAAAAGCTTGAGAAGCATCCACCATCTTATGATAGGTTAAACATCATGAATGCTTTTGTAGATAGACTAGAGTTAACACCCGTCGCTGTACACCTCATAGGAGAAGTCTTAGGTTCGATAAATGCACAACTTAGCACAGCAAAAGATACAAACAAAATCCTAAGCACTATATCTGAGCAGATTCAAAACCAGATGTTAGAAAACTCTCTGTATGCGTTTAGAAACTTTTCAGATAAAGAACTCAAACATATCATGGAGTATTACTACACCAATGCAGGAAGATTTGAGCAACTCATCGTTTCAAATATCTTCAAACAGTTAATCACTGAGTCTTTTTCCCAAATCTTAGAACAAAACCAAGTTAAAATGGCGAGTAAAAACTAAACTTGATGGAGAAAAGCACTCCTTGACTTTTTAATGTTATTACATTATAATTACAAAAATGTCAAGGAGCTTTACTATGACAATGCTCACAAAAATAGGAAATTCGCAAGGTATTAGAATCCCTAAACCGATAATAAAACAAGCAAAACTTGAAAATATTGAGATAGAGTTTGAAGTTGTTAAAGATGGACTATTACTAAAGCCAGTAAAAAAAATCAGAGATAACGGTCAAAGCTTAATTCTTAACTTTTGAGTACTAAAATAAATCTAGAGATAACAAAAATTGTAGCCAATATTGGACTTATTGGCTACAATTTGACCGTTAGAAAACATTAGGAACATAAATGTATAAACAAGTTAATTCATTTGATACAAATAATAAAGAGAGAATTTATAATCTATTAACATTAAAAGGTGAAACTTTAATCAAGGGAAATTTTTTAGCCTTAAGAAGAGGATTAAAAAATAATGAACAATTTAGTAATTTTTTTACAGAAATATCTACTCAAATAGATATTTTACTTATTTATTTTATCAATGATGAAATAAGTGCATCTTTAAATGATAGAGCTACATTAAGCCTATTAATTGAAGAGTTAACAAAAGATTATTATACAGATGAAGATTTTAAGGTATTAGAAGTTGCAAAAAAAGATTTAAGAGATTTATTTGCAAATAGAACAGATTTTATAATCGGTTCAAGTTTTTTAGATTTTACTATTAATATTTATTCTGTATTTGAATATAATATGAGTATTTTATATGAAACCTTAATATTAAAATATCCAAGAAGTAATAAAAAAGAAAAAAGATTAATTGAACTAATAAAAAAATATACAGAAAATGAAAATTTAGATGAAAAACGAGTTTTACTTGAAAAAATAAAAAAAATAAATTTTTATATTTCAAGTTCTGAAAAGATAGATTATGTATTATCAAAATGTTCAAAAACAAAAGATGAATTAGAAAAGATAAAAGAATTTATATCTTTTTATAGAAATCAAAGAAATACAATACATAACTTAGGAATAAACGAGGGTAAATCACAGTCATTGATAGTTAATGATATTAAAATGCAAATGGAAACTGAAAAACCTTTGTTTACTGAAAATCATAATTCAGCTATCTATTCATGTAGAAAGTTAGTAAGTATATATGAAAGTATACTTACTGATATTACAGGAGAAATTGTCTTCTAACAAAATGTAGCAACAAAAATATGTTACCCTAGCTGAAAAACACGGAGAATAGGGGTCTTTACTTTTAACTTTCTTAAAATCTTACTTACCTCTGCATCTGAAAGCTCTAAGAATTTGGCAATTTCACTCTGCATAAAACCATCTCAACCACTGGTGCACCAGCTTCTATCTCTTTTAATATCTCGATGATCTGTTTCTCACTAAATTTACTCTTTCGCATATCTTCTCCTGATTTATTTTATCAGAATTATTACGTTTTAGGTAGTCCATGTATCCGTCCACAACCTTTGGCACTCAACATGATTATCTAAGAGGTATTGTACAGGAGTTTTCATATTAAGACTATGATGAGGGATAAAAGTATTATAATCGATTAACCAATCAGCCATATATTGGTTAAAAAGATCAATATCACTAAAGAGTAAATCTTCATAATAATCAACAAATTGTTCTTGGATAGTTCTATTAAATCTTTCATTGTGAGCATTCATTTTAGGACTTCTTGGATATGTCCAATAGTGGGTTAAGCCTTTAGAATTGAGAAGTGATTCAAAGTCTTTTAAAAACTCTGAACCGTTATCAGATAATATAGCAAACTCTTTGGGGTTAGTTTGAAATGTGATACTACCACTAAGACCATCAATAAGTGCTTCAAGCACTTTAGCTGTATATTTAGAGTGTTTTGAAGGTAAAGCAACTGCAAATGCTATACGAGAGTTTGGGTCTAATACTGTCATGATATATCTTCTTATACCATTAGATACTCTTTGGATGGTATCTACTGCCCAAAGGTGCATAGGTTTGGATTTAAGATTTTTTGGTTTACGGTTTTTAAATATTCTCTTTTTTGGTTTTACTCTTCCATAATGATCTGTATTGATTGGAGCAAATCTCATCTTATCTTTATCTCTTGATATGATACGACCTATTGTAGAGATAGACGGCACTTTAAGTTTTCTTCTCTTACACCAAGGTTTTAGTATATGATATAGTTTCTCCTTCCCTATATTTGGATACTCTTCTCTTAACTTTCTTATCTCATCTATAATAATCTTTGGAGTCTGGGATTCTCTTTTTTTATGGGGTTTGCTTGATTTTGGATTGAGTGATGTTATATCGCCATGACTCTCTTTTAGAGTAGCTCTATATCTATAGAGTGTTCTTTTGCTTATTTCATAAGCATCAAGAGTAGCTTCTAATCCATACTTCTCATAAAACTTTATTATTTTATATCTTCTGTTTGCTTCATCACTTATCATTCCTAAACGATAGCAAAATCTTGCAAATTTTTTATATCCTCTTATCCAGTGATTTCTGTAATCTGTCTGCATCTATATCGCCTTTAGCACTTGATTTAATAATCATAGTAGTGCCATAGGTGTTTGAACTTATACATATTATTAAATCTGCTTTTATATCAATCTTTTTGCTTGTTTTATATTTTTCACCATAGCTCAATACATAAAAAGGTTTGTTTAACTCATCTAAAGTTATAGTTAATCATACTTTATATCATTGAACTTTGCTACTAAAAAAATATAATGTCTCTTTCATAGTAAGACATAGAACTCACATTTTAAATATCATATAACTTCTAATTCAATAGGCATATTTTCCAATACAATATCAATTTGTTTTTGCATGTATTTTTTGTCAAGAAGCTTTGAAATATTTTTTGAAAAGAATATATCAGCTTTAATTTTAGTATCATATTTATTTATTTGTTGTCTTTTAAATGCAGGGATTACTTCATTATGTAAGTCACCTTCAACAACTAATAATCCTAGTGTTGTATTCATTACACTTAATGTCTTTTCACAATCATATTCTTTATAATATAAAGAAAAACAAACCATACCTAAATCCAACATTACTTCTTCAGAAGTTTTAATAATAGGGCTTAACCTTTTTTTCCTTTGCTTATAAATCTTATTTAAATCATGCATTTTGGAAACATCATCTTCTCTTATCTTTAGTATGCACGAATTAGTATTATCCTTAGGTTTATTCTGTTCAAAAGCACTTATAATATTTTCATGTAATTTATACAAAAATTTCATTTCAATATATGCTTTTGCCTTTTCAAAATTGAAAGCAACATCTTCTACAGCTGTTAGTCTATACTTATCTGGATTTCTATAGTATATATCTTTCATATTCTTATATTGCTTAAAAGTCTTTTCTGTCTGTGTTATCTCTTTTAAAATATCAAGAGTGTAACTCCAAGTCGGGTCAAGTCCATTTAAATATGTAACCAGTGATTTTTGATATTCATTGAGAGTTGATTTTATTTTCTCGGGTAGTTTTTCTTCTAATGCATAGTCTATAAAATCTATAATTCCATCTGAAAAACTCATTAACTGTAAATTATCAGGAGATTTCTGGGTAGGCTTTTCTCCTTCTTTGGTAAGATATATAAGTAAATATGCTTTACCTTGTTTTTGTAAAAAATCATCGTATTTAATGAGTTGGTTACTATGGTCTTTTGATTCTATTTTTCCTTCTATTGCTATGATATACTCATCACTTTCGATATATATATCAATTCTCCCTTTTTCATTTGAGGATTTAGTAGTTATACTTTTTTCGGATTGTACTTTGATATCCTGATTATTAGAATGAAGCATCTGAATAAGATATTTATTTGATTCTTGATTTTTATATTCTAATAAACTTTTTAAAAAACTTTTTAAAAATTTAGTTCCTTGAAAATGTGTTCCATTAAGGTCTAATAAATTAGTAATAAAGCTTAAATGTTTCACTTCAAGCTTTATCAAATTCATATCTAAAAATGGATTGAACATTTTACCACTGTTTATATTTTCTTCTTTTATTTTTTCTATAATTTCATAGTCGTCTTTGCATAACTCTTCAAGGTCATTTAACTTTTGATTATTTTGTTTTAATAATTCATATAGTTTAACTCCTCCATCGTCTGAATGAAATAGATATCTAATAAACTGAAAAAAGTTACCTTTTTTTGTCTGCTCTACAATATGTGTAAATCCATTGTTTTGAAGTATAAAAGGGGTGTCTTTATGTGATGCAATAACGCGCATCTCAACTGAAAAATCATTTGTATACTCTTCGTCTTCTCTGACATTTGATACAAACTCTGTCACATAGTAAATACCATTTATAATATCTTTTTTTGAGCCTGTTCTATACCAAAAAACAATATCTCCTACCCTACAATTCAATTTATTTTTCTCTTTATCTGTAATTGTTGTTGTAAAAGTATCACCAATCTCTAACTTTTGAAAATTCTCCCATAATTCATCTTTAAACTTAAATTGCCAATAGTTCATTTACCTATCCTTCTTCCAAAACTAATAAATGCAAGTCTTTAGATGTTATCTCACCATTCTTTCCACTTTTAGTAGGGAATATAGGTTTATTATCATCCTTAGTTCCATTAGAAAAGTTAAATATTGTTTTTTTATCATCACATAAAAATAGTTTTTTATTTTTCACTACATTTTTCTTAAAACTTTCATTTTGATATAACTCTTCCATATTTTCAATGCTTGGAAGCTTTAACTGTTTAACTTTTTTTATCTTCAGTTCTCTTTTATCATATATTTTCCAACTATATTTTAAATCTTCACCCTTCTTTTCATACAGGCTTTCAGAATATTGACTTTTTTGTATATTATTTTCATCTTCCCAATAAGAATCTATCCATTCAGATACTTCTGCAAGAGTAGTTTCTGAATCTTCATATTTATAAAATTTTTCTTCAAATCTTCTAAACTCGTTTGTATGTCCTGATTTTAATTCAAAATGCAACATTTCATGATATAGAACAAATTCAATGACATAAGATGGGATATCCTCTGAACATAAAATACTATTAATTTCTAGTGAACTTCTATCATTATTTATTGTTTTTGTATAAACATCTATACCTCGTGATATACCAGCATAACTTTTATATGCTTTTTTAGTCCAAATTGCCTTTTTAGGGCTATGTTTTAATTTACTTATTTTAAGATGTTTACAAATTTCTTTAGAAGCATTTTGATATAACTTATCTAGATTATGAACTTTATTAAAATTATCATCCACATAGTTAAACCTTGTTAAATTAAGTTTTTCAATAGGAATTTCTTTAATAATATTTAGTTCATTTGAATAGCCACTCATAATATCTTCTCTTGACATGATTTCTAATTTAAAATCTTTTCTAGAATAAAAATTATGTAATATATCATTGTTATTATATTCATAATTTAAATTATACTCTTTTCCTATAGATAATTGCCTTGCAAGATTATCTATAATGTCGTCAATTTCATTCATAATCTCAAAATCATATTCTTCTAATATTGGTCGTTCATTACACTCTATATGATTACAAATGCTTTTTATAATCCTATCGTTCACTGGTATAAAATTATTTGTTTCAGAAAAATATTGTTTTTTTATCTTATTTATGTCCGATAAACTTATGTTAAAATTATCATTATAATATGCTGTTAAGAATCTTTCATAGCTATTAGATTGAAATTTATAAACAGGTATTATGTCTATAAGTTCATCTTCTTGATTATATAGCTTATACTCACCTATCGGTTTGCCATAACTAGGTAGCATTTCAATATCTTCTAATGATGAGTATTTTTTACGAAATTCTTCATATCTTTCTTGCCAGTATAAAACTCTATCCGTTCGGGGAACTAGTATATACTGTCGTTGAACGATAAAATAGTATAGATTTTTATTTTTATCTAGACTTTTCAGATTACTCTTTTTTTCTGACTTAAAACTATATTGTCCATCTTCTTTTGTAAAGCTCCACCTCTTAGTTTTTGCTCTAGAATCTCTAATACCTATGATATAGTATGTTTGTTTATCTTTCTCAATATTTTCTTTTATTCTATCATCTCTAAAATATTCGTTATCGACTAAATTATATCTATATTTTTTTTCAACTATTCCATCTTCTGTTTGAACTTCATATTCTTCTTCTAAATAATCTTCTATCTCATTTATTGAGTATTTTTTATCATTAAAAATCTCTATATCTTTAAATGATTTTTCTTTAATTTCTTCTTCTTCCCATCCATTTTCAACAAATAAATCTTTTAATGATAAAAAATCAAAATTTTTGATATTATCCTCAAAAGTCACTATATTTGCATCTTTTGTTCCACCTGAATGAATACCTCTTAATGCTCTGCCTATCATTTGTGTATAAAGTGTTTCACTTCTTACGACTCTTGTGATAAATAAATTTTGTATATTTGGTATATCACTACCTTCAGTTAAAATATTTATATTTATCAATACATCAAGTCCACTTTTATCATCTCTAAATGTAGAAATTAGCTCATCATTTGACTCATATTTATCATCTTTATAATTTTTTCCACTATAAATAATCTCACTTTCTATATCATTTTTGTGAAAAATTCCTTTGAGCATATCAGCATGATTTTTGTCTACTGCAAAAATCAATGTTTTTCCTTTACCATGGTAATAGTTTTTATATGTTCTTATTATATGTTCATTTCTATCAATATTTTGAGCAAGTAATCTATTTATATTTTCTTCTTTTTCTTTTGATGTCGAACCAACAATAGAATTCACATCAATATCTACTATAGACTCTGTAGAAATTGGATTTAAGATAGGCTGACTTAAAATACCTTTTTTCATTAATTGTGCTGTACTTATAGTAAATAGTGCTTCTTTACCATCATATATAGCTTTTAACTCTTCTTCTTTTTTCTCACTCGAATTTATAGGAGTAGCTGTTAATCCTAATATCTTTAATTGATCAAATTTTTTATTTTCAAGTTGTTTTCTAAACCATCCAAATTTATTTTTTTTATCTGGCAGTCCTATCCACTCTTTATATGTTGGTGCAACTGAGTGATGTGCCTCATCCACGATAATTAAAAGTTTTTTTACTGAACGAAATTTATGTCTAAATTTTTTATGCATAGACCCTATACTTGCGACCACGATATCATCTTTTTTAAAATTTATATCATTTAATTTTGCATGATTAGCTTTACCAGATACAATTTTTAGCGATAATTCATCTTTGATCTTACATAACCCAGCAAAGTTTATGAAAGTTTCATAAGCTTGTTCTAATAACATATGTCTATGTGCTATCCATAAGACTTTATACCCATCATTGATAGCTTTATCAATAGCCCAACTGATAGAAACTCTAGTTTTTCCTCCACCCGTAGGTAAAACTAACATACCAGCAACTCTATCATCATCATTTAATAATTTTGTAGTTAAGTTTTCATAGGCTTCAAATTGATACTTTCTAGAACCATTTTTATCATGTTTTAATTTAATAAATTGTTCAATTTCTTTAGTTTTACTATTTTTTGTATCAATTCTTTTTTTACTATATATTTGCATAAATACCCCTTTGTTTTTTGAACTTTAAACTCTATTACGACCTGCACGAATATCTGTACTTGCTATAAGAACATTTGAAAATCTAACAACATCATTTAGTGTTCTTAGTGCATATATACTATGCTTACTATAACCACCATTTTCCCATTGATAGACTAATAAATCACCATATCCGTTGCCATCTTTTCTAATTTTAAATGACTCTGAATGTGCTCTTTCTTTAAAGAGAAAAAATTCAGATTTACAGCCATCTATCTTAAAGTCATTTTCTTTACCAATACTTTTGATCAACTCTATTCCTAAGTCTACATCCATTAAATAATCCTTTTATTATTTTATAATTACTTACTATATCGACTAAAATATCATTTTTTATAATTCTCCAGACTACCTCTCATACACAAACATATCTTTCATAACTACATCTACCACCTCTTGCATATATACCTCATCTAAAAATTTTCCTATATGCTTTGGTTCAAATGCTTTTGGATCTATTTTTATGTCATGCTCTAAAAACCCTGCTGAGATATCAAAGGTTGGTAGCTGATCTTTGAAGTATGTATCTTCGTTTAAAAGTAGCCCTTTAGTAGTGCTCATCACATGTATAGATGAGTTTCGTCCGTTGTCTATAAACTCAAATGAAAACCCAACCATACCAAGATCAAGTAACTCTTCACCTTTTTCTATCTTGATTGGATCTTGTCGTTTTTGTCGCTGTTGTTGTATCTTTTGGATATTTTTCATCAGTACTTCATCTGTAAAACTATGTTCAATTGTCGTATCATAGTCAATGATCTTGTACTCGTATCTGTTATCTTTTAAAAGATTTTCTACATACTCATATAGCTTATAGATAAACTTCATCTCTATGTAAGCATCTACTAATTCTATATCTATCTCTGGTGAGTTTTTATGTTTTTCATAGCTCTCTTGTGATTTTGTTGCTTTGTTTAGTCTCTCTAGTGTGTTTTTCATCTTAAATCTCCTATTATGTTTTGATACATATAGTATAGAAGATATGTTTGACAGCTTTGTGTCCAATTTTTAAGAGGTTATATCAAATAACCTCTCTGAGCTTCTCAAGTACCTTTACCATCGCCAATGTATCAAGCTGACAGTACTCTAGTAGTGCTTTTTTGTGTGCAGCTCTTTTATCTTTATCCATCTGCTTTAATCTAGGATAGATACTCATCGCATCGCCACCATTTTGTACAAACTCTAGCTTTTTATAGGCTTCATGCATCTC
>JAUTBQ010012239.1:0-48488 GCA_032361185.1 Lepetodrilus ovalis
TACCCCTTTTCAAAGTGAAACTGTGAAGTAACCCATCACCCGATTTTTGTAAGAAATGGATTTTTGAAATCAGCATAGAATTCTACTATAGAAACGACTTCACAACCTTTTGCACTCTCCGGGTTAAACAAACCTCTACCAGCTCTGGGACTAAAATGTTTACGTCTAAACTGTACACGTGTTTCCATTGTTAGCCTCTACGAAAGCCGTTCACTACAAGAATTAATATGGAAGAAACCGTAATTGATAGCCGAAAATAATAATAACGGATTACTCAGCATATTCATTATTATTCAAGTATATACCTGGTAATTCAATACTGTTTTATAGTTATATATACACATGCACGTGTTCACTTTATCATCGTCATTGACTTTGTATAACTATCGTCAATCACAATGCACGTCTTGCTGTAGTCTGCAAGTTCGCCAACATATTATTTGGGATTGTTTTCCCATTTCTTTTCAAAAATACCAATTGATTTATTTATTGAGCTTGACTAGACCCATCCTGACATTCCAGTGATACTTATTACTTTCAGGATTCAATGCACAACCAGCCAACCAATGAAATCGTTTTCCCTGATGAATTTGCTGTAAAAATCCTTCCAATGAAATAATGTTATCATTGTTCTATTAATATCCCCTATAGACGGTGCAAGTTCCTCTCTAGATGTGTGCCAGGGGTACATGGAATGAGTCCTGAATGTATAATAAGTAACCCAGGGATGCAAGGATGGACTTACACTGTAGACGTTTTTTTTCTGCAATGTATATACGGTATGTGCACTTTGACCAATGAAATACAACACAAATATACATAATTATATGATCAGATGTTTTAATAAATATACATGATCACAATGACTGACATAGAAACTGAACTAAAGTAAATGCTACACTTCCCTGAGAGAAATAACTACATGAAAAACATCTATTAAAAAGTCTGCATTTATAGATTAATCTTATTTATTTATAATAAATGTAATAAAGAATGATTTATTGACTCCCATATAAAAACTGATAATGGATCTACTTTAAATTCACATATTAATACCATATATACAATGAATATAAAAAGAAATGTCAGGGCACTTTGTGAAAATTTTATATTATTGCAATCACAATTTCATAGCAAAAACACATTACCGGTATAGTCACCAAATTAATACTGCTGGATGACGACATCTTAATTTAAGTTACATGTGATACAAAACATGGACATGTCAAGGAAAAAAACACGATACAAAGGCATATAGTAAATTTCCTTGTCACACCCATAATGTGAAAGGCCTGAGGAAGAACATGAGGAAGAACCAGTAAAATTACCTATGAATGTCAAAGAAATAGGAGCTTATTATATACTATGCAGACATGTACAGTGTATGGGTAACGTTAATTTTTTTTATCAAGACAACTTTAAAGGCATACAATCACAGATTTCAATGAGCATGTATCACTACACGTATTTGTGACACATGTAGGCCTACATGTACTTTTATTCGCCTTTCGTCAATCCACATTGTGGGGAATTCCATCTAGAAGTTAGATCTTCCAAAGGCCAAATAATTAGAGATAGATTACTTTATACATAATAAAATTTGTTATAAATATCAAGTGTTTGGGAATAAGTGCATCAGTAAATAACTTTTGGGTGGGAAAATCAAACACAAGTAGTTTCAGATAGAAATCTGTTTGTCCATGTAAATAGGTCAACCATCTGTGATAGTACGTGTTTATGAGCCTAAAAGTACAAATTCCCTAAGAACGACTAGGTATGATAACATAAATTAAATATTGTATATAAAATAATGATTTTTCATCCCTGAGCCTCACAGAGATTTTAATCTACGTAGTTCATGTTTGAGTGGGAGTCAATAAATAGGGAGAACAAGTTATTCCTGACATTTGTAATTTGAGGTCATCAGTCAGATCATCAAATATCCCTGAAGAAGGAAAATATTAATAGTGAAAACTGACCCTGATGCTGCCTGGTATCTTTGTAGCAATTGCATTGTAATTTGAGAGTTTGTTGTGAGCAATTAGTGTAGGGAATTTACATATACATATACATATATATATATATATATTATGAGTGAACAATACGTGGAAGTGCACTTGTACGTATTGATAGCAATAATAATAAATAGCCCATATCATTAATATACAATCAATAGATGTGAATAGCAATGAATAAATGAATAAAAGAATACAATAGTTGAACAGTGCAATAATAAACACAGATGAATATTACAGTAATGTATGCACAATGTAATTACTAGTTACACCTGAGCAGCACAAAATGATAACACTGCTGCTCGTTTTATTGTTGAATTCATAACAGTCGCACCCATGTAGGTCATTCAGAACTTCCTATAGAACCCTATCTACCTCTCTATCTGGCAGAGGTGTGTTTTCGTAGGGGTCCCGTATCCCCTTTCTCGAATAAAAAAAAATAGCCCCGAGGCCTTGCGCAAATCTCATTACATACGTGGGCAGGGGGAGAGTACGAAAAAGAAAAACTCGGAGTCCAACACGCGCACATGGGCCTGTGCTCCTATACGCAAGCTGTGAGACAGAAGACAACATTTGGAAGACAGGCTGATGGATGGCAAGTCCGGGACAGAAGGCTGCTCAACTTTATAACCTTTTCTAATATTTTCAAACTTGAGGTTTCGAACATCTGGAAAAAGCACTTGCAGGGAAGATGGAAAAGGTGATGGGTAGGGTGATATTGGGTACTGGGGGAGAGGGGAGTGAGATGATGATGGGATGCTCGAGATAAGAAGTATGGAGCAGAAAAAAAACCAAAATGTTATTGCCTCATACATGCAATTTTGTAAGTGTTTAATTATTTTATGAGCATAGAGCTGTGTGTGTGTGTGTGTGTGTGTGTGTGTGTGTGTGTGTGTGTGTGTGTGTTTGTGTGTGTGTTGAAAATATAAGAAACAGCTGTAAATTGGCATAATTCAATATTGCAAAATTAGTTTAATTGTACAAATTTGCAGCATTTAAAAAATATTTTTATGTTTTTTACCAGTTAAACTCCATGGGGCATCACATGTTGAAAGAAGCAGTTTAATGTAATAAAAGTAATCCATTTTCAGGTTACCAAAAATTAGCATATGACTCCATGTCTGTAAGTATTATTGCGACGTAATTTTCTATGCTGGATAGCATTCCAATAGCCATTGTTTTCTCCAGTATCCATTAGCAAAGGCGTTTTTGTTTTACGAACACGATCCAACATGCACGCATCCCATTATGACTCTTCCCTCAAACTCAAGGCGACCAGGAGCGAATGGATTCCTGCGGTCTGCCAAATTGCGACCAGGCTGTTTCCACTAAATATGAAATATTATCTAGTGCTTCTGCGGTTATACGACAACGAAAGGGAGGATGGGTGAGGCTCTCAGGGGTGTCGGCATTAGTCAGAGTTGTCTCCTCTTGCTGTTGGATATTACTGCCGAGCTGATCACAGATTGGTTTTTAGCGGTTTATAATTAGACGTGAATGGGGGGGAATGAGACCTACTGAGATTTCCCACTCCTGAGCTCTATGATGTCAATTAACTCACTAGGGATGGAGGAAACCTGGCTGTATTTGATCGAGAAGCACAGTCCCACAGAAAATAAAGAAAAAAACGTACCCAGTCGTAGGGTGGGCCTAAATATTTCGCCTTTTTGATGATGCATATTAACAAGCATAATGAGGGGGTTGCAAAGCTGAGATAACCCTGGCAGGATTAGGTCTTTGTGGAGGCCGATTCCACACAGCTTTGGCTGAACGCTTCAAATATACTACAGCCATTACATAGAGCTAATTTTCAAAGCCGTCTAAATATAAACATTATACCTTCATCCTATTTCTACAGCTGCGATCATTTTCTCCACATATTAGGTGGAATTGGGATGAAAGGGGGGATTTGAGAGAGATGGTGGGTATGCGTTACTACGACCACCGTCAATCAGAATGAAAGCTTTATTTTTTAATGTTTTGTGCATTTATGTTTATTAACATTTCTTGAAAATTGAGTACATTTTTGTTAGAGTGCATCAATCTGTTTATTGATGTTTAACAGTTTCAAGTTTCAGTGTGTTTACTTCATTAAACAATATATCCTATTGAACAAATGTTAACACCTAGCAATTGGTAAGAATTTGAAGTCCTGAAAATCTATTGTCCATAATCTGAATGGAACAGTATCTTTGTATATATCAATCATTGTTGATATGTATCTGTAAGACTAACCCTCCATTCTCAAAATGGTTATTTGCAGCAGTTTCATTTCCAGATCTTGCTCTTGCTTTCTGGGACAGAAATAAGAATCAAGATGGCTACCGATGCCGTCTGCTTGTGGATTTAGGCTTCTGCTTGTGTATGTTTCACCTGTCGTGCTCTCCTCTGATTGCCTTGGTCTCATCTTCCCTCGCGGCTAGCTGCGGATGTATGCCACAGACTTCGGAAATGTTTCCCAAATGTTGCGGCACCCTGTTCTGACAGATATGCTCGCCATGGCTTAAAGCTGTAGAATGATATCTGGGCGATGACTTTCAAAAGTTTATCTTTTGCACCTCAAGACTTTTCTTCTGGAGCCTTTGCCAAATTTGCTTGCTGATGTTGCTGAGTAAAACAGAATATATAAATATATATTAAATGTGTGCGTATAAGACTTCAAGCGATATGGCTTTGTACACATGTAAATATGGTGTAATGTTACATATGCTGTTTGCGATTTTTTTTTTTATGGTTTTAATATTTTGCATCGGGAGCGTGCATGATTACATGCCTTGATTCCGCATTTAGTTCATGCTGGTTATCCAAACACCAAATCTCGTAACAGCACATGGGGGTTTCAATAAAATGAGATTTTACGAAAAAAAAGTCAGCCTCAGCAACTACATCATAAAGAGTGTTCACATGGCTTCTGCAATATCGTGGAGATTGGAGAAAACTTCCCTTCCATAAAACGGGATTCTGCACGCGACTGACATTAAAGCCATGTGATTTCACCGAGAGGTACGGTAGTAAAATCAGCAATGGAATGTGTTGTACATTATTTGTTATACACCACTGCCCATATTCACCATCTGTCAAAAGACAAGCCAGTTAACATTGGTTATTAACCAGTCATGATTTATGCGGAAACATTAACTAATGGTATCGGGCAATATGAGAGTTATCTCTTGTGTTGACAAGGCAGCTTTTGGTTTAGAAATTTCGATCGTAATAATTCATAGAAAATATTGGATGGCTTTCTAGCAATATGACCGTCGCGGATATATTAAATTTAATCTTTATGACAATTTATGGTTAAGATTTATTTTATATTATTAAAAATAAATTCCGGTTAGTTTGAAATAGGTTAATGTTTATTCCTTGATAACACTGCATGTCAAAATTTGAGAAGATTCAGAGCGGCAGCTTTAAAATTTCATTCAAGAACATCATACTTAAAGTTATACTACCATTATCAACTTCAATAAAACATTCTTAGTATGACACCTAATGCTATTTCAGGATTTGACGTAAGAGCCAAGATTCGATATCTACAACCCTCACATACCTTTAGTATCAAGTCAGGGTCATTTTGTTTTAGACCGTAAAATTTGAAAGAAAGGAATGCAAGTTAGCTATTCATGACAGTTAGTACTGTAGGATGTTCTGTGTTGTTGCAGCGTATTGCCTTATTGTAATGTGATTATATGTGTCGGAGGTTATGCTACGGGAGATCAAAGCACAGCTACCTGTTTTACGATCAGTTAATCCCGTACTAGGATCAAGGGGACTTAAGCGACGATATGGTCGTAGGCAGCCTCGGGGGATACAGAAATACACGTCTTCTTCATCATGCCACGGAGTACATCTCGATCTCGTCTATTAGCATCCACAGCCTCGCTTTATCAGCATATTTTATTTAGTCATGAAATAGACGGACCTTCATCCACGTATAGTTTAGTTTTATTCATATATGATTAACTCTCTCCTTGCTGGATTATGCACAAATACAGCTATTTATGGCATCTCCGGTTGCCTGCAGCAGGGAGAGGGTTAAATGTGAGTCAACTTGGATGATAATTGAGTTTAGGATATGCGGAATGGATGACACGAGAATGATTAAATGTCCATGATTATTAAATACATGTATGTAAATGTAGAAAATATTCATATAATTACAACAAATATATATTTTGTTGGTGATAGAGCCTGAGATTGCGAAAACCTTTGAAAATGAAACCTTTTCAGTACGCATTTTTTCATGCTCAAGCTCAAATTTTATATAGGGATTTGTGAATCTCTGGTCAATGTATTTTGCTCTATTTTGGGACCCATTTGGCGACCTTGCTACAGTAACCAGATTGCGGATTCCTAAAGTAATGAACCCTGGCTGAAGTCACAAGGTGTGGAAGCCTGAACAGTTGTTCAGAGCAAACCTGGCACCCTTAGGATTGGACGTGTTGACTGACAACACAAGTCCTGATGACATAATACACACGTTTTGATGACATTGTCAAAATGTTTTCCTTTGATCCGATTTTTTGCCTGGTGGGTTGGCTGTCCGGTACTTGGACTGCAAATATTGGTGACTTGGACTACAAATATTGGTGACATAGTCGACAGAATTCTCCTCATACTCTGGCCAATGATTGTCAAACTTCCTGTATTTGAACCAGAGTTAAAAACAGCGACATTCATTATCGAGAGGTCGTAGGTCAAGATCGGGTGATACATTTTAAAGTGACCATGAGGCCTATTTCGCGAAATGTTCTTACGATCTTCTTAGCCTAAGAAAGTTTGTAGCCCAACTGTATGAACTTGTAAAATTGTTTCTTGAACAGGCCCCTAGGTCGGACATATTCTGAGTAAAGTAAACCTAGTAATTATAATTTGGACCCAACTTGTTTTAATGGAAATAGTATCACTGTACTTTTGTAAATACTGAATACACTTACAAACAAGTCGAAGCAGATTTCGCAAGCTTGTTCTAAAGTGACCCAAGGGCAAGAATGGGTTGTATATTGAGCAAAGTTCACAGAATGGTTCAACTTTGTTCACAAATTGCATCCAGGTACATAAACACGAGCATTCCGCAAAGGTCCTGTTTGCTAACCCCTGCTTCAAGATTTGACCTTTCTGTTTTTAACCACCCGTCGTTATGGAGGTATAGCCATGTGTTAGTAGTTACACGTAAAGTACAAAAGTATTTTGGAGAAAATAAAATGGACCCCCCAAAAAATATATTTAATTAAAATTTTATTTCATCAATTTTACTAGTATGGAATATTGTATTTATTTATTAAATCTTTTCGTGAAATATATTTTCCATTTATTTACGTATTTTGACACTTTATTTATGTATTATGACACTGTAACATTCGCGATATGTCAGCGATGTGGAAATGACACGAATTAGCACTCATGGCCCTCAGCAGTTGTAAATTTGACGAAAATTAATAAAATAGCTGTTTCATAGTCGGAATCGGTATGACACAATTGGACACCAGTAATTACATTGCCGTTTTGCAATATTGCACAATCGATCAATTTTAACGCATTTTCCTTAATTCAAACGGCAGGCCTGTGCTCATCACATTGGTCCTCCCTTTGATGTTTATGACGACTTGAACATCGCTGAATTATACAGTGTTTGCTAGGCCTATCTCTGATTGAAAGGCAAATTGTTCATTTTGACAAAATAATCTTAAAATTATGACGACATAATTAAACCATTGCAATGAGCAAATTGGTTGTCATCCTATCTGCTTTGATGTGTAAGTAATGATATCCCATAATGCTATCTGTTTCCGCAGGTAGAATAATGTCTCACCATTTGTTCAATATTGACATGAAATAGCAGATCTTGATGTCTGTGGTCCGTGTTATGTGATGACACAGTTCATATGTTTATTGTCATGCCTTCAAACAGAATTTTGTTTGATGTTTTAAAAAAAGTCGGGTGATTGTTTTATTTTTATAATGGTCTGCATTGAATATGTTGTGTAGAGGGTAGCATGTTGATAGTATTTAATGAATTTGTTTTACAAATAGTACATTGTTCAGAGAATATTAGAAAGTATATCTCACTGGCTTGGTTGTCTTTTAATTTAATGGGATTTATGGTTTTATGGCATATTATACGGTATTCCAGTGATAAAAGTGGTGGTCTGTTAAAATTTGAAGAGTACCCTCAACAAGTACAACCCATAAACCATAGCTGATGCTGTTGAACTAAATATAGGTTGTGTCTCAATATTCCACGTGGTTGTAGCTACAAGGTATCCAAAATATCTTTTCTATCATAATCATATTGGAAATTCCAAATTTAAGCTATGATATAAGACCATTTTTACCTTCTTAATGTTTCTGACATGCCAACGAACATATGTGCTTTAAATATACACAAAAAAAACTATTCAATTTTCTTATTGCAATTGAGCTGTAAACTTTAATCAAATTAGAGAATACGTTTTTAAGAATGATTGGAAATTGTCCCCAAAAAATAATATTGACATGTGTGTTCTATAGCCATGGGAAGTACTAATAATTAAAATCTTGCTTCAGCTGCCACCTAGTGTGAATTGTTGCTTAATTAATATGCCTGAAGGAATGCTGTTTCCTTTGTAAGGAAATTACCACCAGAATTATGAAACAAGCCCATAGTGTAGTGATCGTCATCTATTCAGGCGGAGGAGGGGAAGTTTTCAATCAAGCCGCAGAGGAACGGACAAATTTACTCTTTTACCGTTGGTGTAATCACAGAATATCTGGCAGGCTGCTACAATTTGAGAATGAAACTAATGGAGTAATTAATCAGAGAAATTCAGGCATTTTGAAGGATTCATAAAAGTGGACGTTTTTTCCCCAGTATGATTGCACTAACCATCGCTGATAGGAGATGGTTTTTTCAAATGACAAAAGCTCAAAAAGGTTTCCTTTGAGGAGTTTCACTCTTCTTTTTTTTTTTTTTTAAGCTTTTTCGCTTTCAAGAATACAATTCCTGATGGAAACCCGATTTGACTGATCCTGAAAGTTAAATATTTTAATTGATAAAGCAGCGCGCTATCATGATGATAATCGAGGCATTGAGAATAAATGTTGTGCTTGCGGTCTGTCAATAGTAATAGTTTAGTTAAATTCTCTCAAAGTGGTTTGATCTGAACGATGTTAGCTCTTGGAAACACTTTTAAATGGCTGAATTTCCCGAAGAACGGTAATCGACACACTCGTCTTTATTTGCCTGTTGGGGACTTCCATCTTGAGTAGTCTTTTCATTTCTCCTTTATACGACACATTCTTTCTCAGCCTTTGATTCTTTCTCTCGTGTTAAGTGACCTGTCTCTATCTTGGGGGGAAAACATGCCTAAATTGGCTTGTCGCTTCTGTGGGATTGTCTTTGTATTTTTGGTGGTATGTTTACTGATAGCACCTCGTGGTTGTCTCCCTTTGGGAAAAAAGTGGTTCGTTTTAAGTCCCCTAAGGCAAATTTGGGAAGAACAAAGTTGAGCCACATAGAAATGTGTCGGCATAAATTTGAGGTAAAGATATAATCGGTTTACATAGACACAGATTAAACATCAAAGTTTTTCATTTTACACCTGTGTTTTCAATAGTACCATTCAGAGCTGATTAGTGATCCCTTATTTAACTTACAAATACAACATCCATTTACGTAACATAGGGTGTAGAAACAATGTTTGCACAAGTTTTATGAAAATATTGCATTTTGAAGCGATACATGACTAGCACTAACTCCGACATTATTATGTTTCGTATTTATTTGAAAGATAAATATCCATTTGTTGAGACATTCAGGTGGAAATGTTTCTCCAAATGAAAAAGCCCTTCTCACATTCAACCCGAGGCTGTTTTCAACAAACATTCTCATTTTCTGATCCAAGAAAAGATTCCCCATACAAGCTGTCTATATCATTACTGTGTAAATTCTATCTGTGTGTGTATACTAAAGTCTATTCTGAAAACGTATCTCTATTTCTAAGAGTGTTTCCGCTTCTTCTGAATTACGTGGGATGACGCATCATCTAGTTCATTGAATGTTTTTATTCCAAGCGCGAAATCTCGACAAACAGCATTGTGCCATCAAACGATGAGAATGAGGCTAATTGAGCCGATTTCTATCTCACACTAGCGAGATTCGGTTACTAAATATCAGTTTATGCGGAGAGCATTCGGTACTTTCACCAAGCATAGGGAGAAACCTCCAGGAAATTAGTTTATTTGCCTGTATGTTTTCCTTTCTCGCAAATGTCTGTTTTCTCAGAAAAGGTATAGTGCCATTTTGATTCCGTGATCTCCATGAATTATTCTGATTTCTTTTCTATGTAAACAAGACTTGTTACCCGTCAGAAGAAATTCATTCCTTTAGTGTGAATCAGAAAGTAGCGTCCTTTGATTAAGTCTGTGCGTATGAATACGTATCCTACTACCTGTGCGTGAAAGGGGTAACTCCAATTGGCCTTTCTGAAAGTATTTCCAGCGGACTGCCTTTCAGGAAAACAGGACCTCTTGAGACAAAACTATTATAATCGTCTAATTATACTGCGTATGTTGGAATATCCAGACGTTTATTTTGAAACCGTGGGATTGCTGCTAAAGAGATTTCTCCTGTCCAACATTCCCACAATTACGATGTTCGAGTTTGATTCTGCACGTGATCATCTTAAAAGGTGGGTGTGCACCAAAGCCTGAAATTATCACTTGTCAGTTTGGCGATTGTGTAGGCATTGTCGATAACCGTCTAACCCTGATGATGTAAATTCAAGGTGTGTCTTGTAAAGAGCTGCATTGAACTAATGTTTTTGTTAACGTTGACTGTAAACCGGAAAATATCTAAATGCTCCTTCAATGATTTTGTGACTGGCCTCCACATGATAATAATTTACATCATGAAGCAGATAACTAAGGAGGCATTCATACTCCCGGGTGAACACCTAGTTTACATAGCACCGGGCTGAGATCAGTCTCTGCTTGAAATAATCATATGTTTAGTGTGTGAATATTTATGTTTATATCTGTAGACTAAATATTTGTTTTCAGCAACGATAGAAACATAATTTCATTAATAATAGTTTATTCTGGTTGAGCAATCTCGATAGCTTTATCTGTTGTAAAATTGTAAATGTAGTAATTTGTAAATGCAGTCTTTGTATGTTTGTCTTTTTAGTCTATTAAAGTTTGAATGAGCCCGTCAAAATGAAAATAATAAATAAATAAAAGAAATGTTTCTTTAAGATATTTTCATTGCTTACACTATCGATATCATCAAAGGAAATCCTGCATAAAATATTTCTTTAAGAATCCATCATTAGTTTAATATTTTAAAGATACATCTACATAATCATGTATATTATTAACCTGTGCTTGTTTTCTTCCAATTGTATTATTGAATTTAATCATTACAAATAACGTATTTCTTACGTTTTTAACCTAAAATATTTGTCAACAAGCCGACCAACTTGCAAGACCTAGCATTCTTTGACTAATCCTTATTTGAAGTCTACCTGAAGGAAAGGGGATTAAGGAAAGGGATGAAGGAATAGGAGGATTAGTGTATCGATTCCTGTAAAGGATATTCTCAGGTGATGAATGGCAAGGCATGAATCACGTTACTGATCTCCATCTGGGGGCTGGCAGGTAAGCTAAGGCAGTTAGGGTCAGATTATAGATGTTCTTCCAGCAGTCTTGGGTGCAAGTCTTCCCAACTGCTGAGCAAGGCCAAGGCTACGGTTTCAATGAAATGCATGGCAGGTAAACAAATCTTGATATGCACGACAGGAAATTGGTTCGGAGTCAGATTTGTTTCATTGTATGGGTACTTTTGTCCAGTAATATTAATCAAAGATGTTAATTAAGCATGTTTCAAGCTATAGTTGGAAAGATGGATGTTTTAGGCGATATTAAATTTGTCAAGGTCATGGTCATTGATGTGTCAACAAATCTACACACACGCACACACACGCACATGTACACACATACACACACACGGGCACACACACACACAGACACACACACAAACACACACACACACACATACACACACATACACACACACACACACACACACACATACACACACACATACACACACATACACACACATACACACACACATACACACACACATGCACACACTCACACAGACACACTCAAACACACATACACACACACACACACACACACACATACACCCATTTTCATAGCAAAACCAACTATTTCCAGCCCATTTTCTCCAAGACTACTAATCATTATCCTCATAATCATTACAGTACCAGAGGTGTGACTCCAATCATGGCATTGTTTGAGGCCATTGCCTGACCTTTTCAGAAATGCCTCTTTAACCCCAACTATACCAGCTACTTATTTTGTTAACCCCCAAGTGAAGTGAGTTGTCAAACAGAACATGACCATACCACACACACATCAGCTGTGTTGACACTTCTAAATGTCACTCTGTTACTGGAGTTTTAAACCACACCTACAGCCAAAGTCCTCCTCGCTGACATCTGCCAATCATAATGGGCAGTCATTCAAATGATTACTGTTATTGAAACAGTTATTTAATTTCAGATAATTTGATCAATACAAGTGTCAAGTGAAATCAAGTCTATAATTTTGCCGTAATTACTATTATGACATTTTTGTCAGTTTAATAAGGTGGGGTGGGGTTTTTTCTGGTAAAGGTTACATTGTTCAAATTAATAATTGTTAATAAAAAATTGTTTATCATTTCAATTTTTAATTTTTGTGTTGTAAATAGACAAGTATAATTGGCAGTAAATGAAATGTACACAGAAATGTGAATGCAGTAAAGATACATTTAGAACTATTATTGACTATTTTCATTGAACGTATATTTTTCAAAAGAATTTTTTCTCTCTCGCCAATGTATTTGTCTGCTATTGAACAATGACATTCAATATTCTATAGAAGAAAGTCACACCTTAACGGGTCACTTGATACGTGGCAGATAGCGTAACCAAATCCTTAGATTCATGGCTTTTGTCTTCACCCAGCAATATTTACCTACTGAAATTTTGACATGCAATGTTTTCTGTTAGATATGATCTTACGTGAATTCTTCGAATTACCTCATAAATCTGATGATAAGTATGCAATAACGCGTTTCTCCGAGACTTGCAGCCATTGTCTTGTTGGGTTTGAATGCGGAAGCATTCAATCTGTGGTGTCATAACACTGACCTTTGAACTGGAAGTGATATAACACAGGTATTATCCAGGTATAGATTTACCTGTAGTGTCAAGGTTTATGATGAATTAACTAGCATCAGACATTTAGTGCTGGATACTGGAGTATTTATCTGAACTGTTATGTTAAACTGAGCTAATCAGTTTAACATATATCTGCAAGATCACTGAAGTAATGTGGAAATGATTAATGGACCTAACACCTGATCTATGTATCACCTGAATGCCAGGTGATTGTAATTGAACTTCTTTTTTACAACAATCATTTGAAAACTAATTAATTTTTTTTTTAGATAATTTCAACAGTCTTCTCTTATAGAAAGCTCATTTGAAAAATGACATATTTTGTGATATATTGGAGCATATATGTCAAATTAATAAGCACATAGTATTCAAATATTAAATTCTAGATAATTTACACATCATAATATGTAGGTAACAGAGAAGCATGGCTTTCTTGTACCAGGATTGAAGATGATATGTAATTGACAATGCCACAATATGTAGCATATCAAAGTATGGAATTGGATCAATATGAAATAGATAGGTGTATACAGATATGTATGATATTGTCTACATGTCAATCACGTAGACTTCAATAACATGGAATCAAATGACGTTATTGAATGGTTCAGGATTGGCACAACAGATTTGTTTCTAAACTGATGGTTCTGTGTTTGAATCCCAGAAGAGGGGTGGTGTGGCATGGTTTCATTGATCATGACCAATAGGATACAGCAGTGTCTGCTATATAACTCCATTGGTTCACTTGTCCCGGATAGTGGTCAAGAGTTCCACCATGGCATCTAGTTCTACCAGGCTCGCCTCCCGTTTAAGCACCTCACTACCACACAATCACAGAACTGTAGAATTGGGAAGGAAAGAAAATTCACTCAGACCTTACTAAGAGATTTTACACACATTTTCATTGAATGATGCAGATTTTAAGAATATAGAAATAAGCCTCTGAGTTTGAAGTTGTCTTCAAAAGTATGACGATGAATGCCCTATTCATTTGACCTTTAGATATAGCATGATGTAAGCATGTCGTTTACTATCACGCAATACACGTTTAACATGAATGTTACATACTCTCTTGCTTTAAAAAAATGAGCTACTATTAAATAAATTGCCAACATTGAAAAAAATATTCTTTAGGGATGTTATTTACCATTATGACTGACATTTCGAGACAAGTGCAGTAAAGCTTTGCTAAGCGCTCCATTGAAGCGTTTCTAAATTGCGGAAATTACCGTTATGGTAATAAGAATACTTTTTCATTTCTGAGAAACCTGGTCAATATTTTTCTCTCTCATCTCGCATCCTTCAATATTTACAGAAATTGCGCTATTTCTGCGATGTCTGAAGTGTGATAAGTTCATCGAGTGATTTTTGTTAAACGTCAATAATTTGTATACATGACATCCAGTATTAGCAGGAAGGGTACTGCACATACTGGAGAAAACCATTGATTGACTGGCTAGATTTCCATAGGACGTGATCATCTCGTGTTTACCATCATCAGCCGGTGTGTAATGGCATTACTTAGTGTGTCAGATACGCAAAATAATAGCTAGTTTTCTCTCCACGTCTGTATTTGAGATTCAGCCGTCTTGCAATTTTCTCACTATCATTGATCGCTGCAATTAATACATTTTTTTTCCCTCACGCTGTGATATACATTCATCTATGTCTGCCGAGCTCGCAAATGGATTGTATATATTCCTAGTCTAGACAGAGCCTAGTTGTGTGCGTAATAAGCGACATATAGTGCTTAAGCTCTCGGGGCTTCTACTCAGTCTCGGATGAAGCATGACAGCGAATACAGATATGCACTAAAGACGTAACAATGAATACGTTATTAAGCAGGAACACTCTTTATCTTCACGGTCGTGCCAAGCCTAAACACATCGCAAGACTCCAGAAATAGCAGCAGCGATAATAGGAATTTATGTAAAAAAATTTAGCTGTTAATTATTGACCATGTGTCTAGATGTAAACACGCCCGAGGACATTCTTTCGTTCCACCCAATTTTTTTTTTCCGGGAGGGGGATAGACGCTTCTTCAAACAACGATTTTACGCGAAGTTACAACGATCCTACGGGAAGTCCGAACAGATCTACCGTTCAGGTGGTTGATCAGAGGTTCGAGAACACAGAAACTGATATGTGGTCAATACTTCACATACAAAGTCACCAGATCTTGTACCCAGCATACGGTAGTCACAAATTGTCCATCAGTCAATATATAATTCCAAGAGGCATTAGCAGATACTGTGGATGATGTCATGCAGATGATTTACAGATGGCGATGGCACTGATGTTTGGTAATGTAAAAGGTTTACGTTGCTTGTACGTACTGGGCAATCGATAGTCAAGACAAAGGGGCAAGTCCACAGAGCAGGGAGTGATAATACCATATTGTAAAATAGCACCTCTAGCTATGGACATATGCTACATAGCGAATAATACCCTCATATGTTAATTTTATTAAATCCAATAATGCAGGGTGGAAAATGTACATTTTGTTTCATATCCATTTATATAAGAGTACATGCTTCAATGAGGTAGGTGTATTATATGGGAAATTTTAATAAGTTTTAATAAGTATTTCCGAGTTGATTGTCATCTATCGGTTGTTCGTTTAGCAAAGTATTTGGACATGCTCGCATGTTATCATTTGTATCAGTTGATAGGATAATATGTACCACCGAGGACAATATGACAAGCCTTACTTTATTGGCTTTCAGTTCGATGTTATTGCTAGTAACTGAACCCCTACGAAAAGCTTTAATGGCTTGCTTCATTTCTGGAGTGCTACCGTTCGGGATGAGGTTAAAAAATCAATACCAGCTTTCTCCGATCTCCCATCTAAGGGTTTGTCCGTTACAGTGAGAAAACCCATGAATTCTTCCTCGCTCTCACAGTTGTTTTAATTACTGCTCGTTGGTGTTGAATGGCAAAAGCAAGGATTTGCGATCAGTTTGTACGTGTCGCATGTTACCGTTGTTCCCGAGTTCCCTAATGGTATTTACATCACCATGGTAAACACACTGCATGCTACAATGGTCAAAGTTCCCCTCGTTCCCTTACTACCAGCGTTAGCAGTGAGGCTACCAAGGCAGCAGTAGTGACAGTGGCAGCAAACTCAGGCATGAACGCTGGCCAGTGAAGAGATGTGCGTCAGATGACTCGAGAATATTAGTAATTGGAAACATCGACTGTGGGGGGAATGGGATTGTTGTAGTTGCAAGAGTCGTGCACGTAGAAGGCTTTGAGGAGGACATCACGGGAAGAAGGACGGCGTGGAGAAGACCAGCGGGACATCACGGAGGAGGACTGGAGGTAACAGGAGGACTGGAGGTAACAGGAGGACATGCTACGATGCGTGGAGACCAGCGACCATTGTTTTCACTCCCCCCTACCCTCTTCTCCTCGAGCGACACAGTTCAGACGCGAACCATTGTTGACAGAGCCAGCCCAGCTCTTCAAGGCTGTTTGATCTCTTAACAGAGGGTGTGTGACAATGAGCACAGTGGCAGTGGAATGAATTGATGTATTGGATCCTACAGTGAGGACATTTACAGAACACTCTGCGATCAGGTATGTCGTAGGGTGGCTGTCAACATCGCCACCAACAGGTAGGAAAAGGTTGGGGATTTGCGCATAGAACTAACTGCCTCACGTCAGGTGTGTCATGCTTTAGAAAATGCGAGTGTATAATCTTTGAAGGCAAAGGATCACGAGCACCTTGTCGGCGATTTGAAACGTTACTCTTCGATTTGAAACAGAACACTCTGAGCAGGTGGTTTTCTCCGAGTCCAGTGATGGAAGATTACAGGGTGTGAAGTCCTCTTCAATTGGAGACACTGGAAGTCAGGACACTGTGTAGTCGGAGGGAAACTCCCCCTCGCAAATGACTAGCACTGACCTCGTGACCTGTGCGTCAAATCTCCAGGGACCAAACCCTGTCCGGGGTGCTGGTCAGACAACAGATGCTGAAGTGGACAGATGTGCTGCCTACAGATGAATGCAGGTCTTCGGTGTGTCGTGAAGTGAGCCCAGGTAGCCCTACACCTCTGAGCAGCAGCCTCGTAGCAGGGGATCCAACCACCAGCTGAGAGGGACAGTGTCCGATAATTTCTCTCCGATTGAAAAGCCAGGACAGCCCCGTGTGTCATCTCGAAGAGGGTGTCCAGCGGATAAGCGAGCAGTTGTGTCAACCTGGTGCCTCCATGCTGCCCTGACGGTTGATGCAGGGGACGCTGGCATGCCACGCTGACAGGCGGATTACATCCTCACAGTTGCCACGGACACCACGGAGATACAGTATCCCAATAAGCCCCGGTGTCGCTGGGAACCGACAGTCGTGCAGGGACGGACAGGGTGCATCATGGAGGGAGGTAGGACCTTCGAACAAAGTCTGTGAAACCATGGCTCGTCAAACACTCCGTGAAAATATGAACCGTCGAGATCTGATTTCGCAGGATATCATTTAATCAATACTTTTACCGTTCTGACATACAGGAAGTGTGGAGAGCATCGACAGTTTCCTCTGAAAGAATTGACGTGAAAATATTCAGGTAGATATCTCTTTTTGACCTTTTTTCCGGTTTCGTCTCTGGAGGGAACGTCGTCAATATGTGTAAGGACAGCAGGTGGTTATTAGTTCAGCATTGTACACGATATTTCTCAGGTGTAATTCAGTTTCCTCAATTAGGTACGTTGTTGGCTGGCATCTTGACCCGGTGTATTGATTCCTTCGCACTTGATAATCACCTTGGGGTCCCCATCGTCTCAGTCCAAGTCACATCAGCTCGCAGATTGCATTTTCTTGTAATATGACCGTAATACAGAAACGTCATGAGACGCATCGTTCGCCTGATTTACTTTAATGGAAAAAATTAACCTTCGATATTATCAGTCCCTTTCCAGCTTCAAAAGATCGGTTCATGGAAGGCGACGTGGATGCTGGGAGATTTAACTGGGAAAGGGTATTGTAACGGCCTTCATTTTGTCCGCTTGATTTGATGTTCAGTGTTTAGGCCGTTGGGTTTATTACCGAATCGTAAGTGACACTAAACGTTGGAAATGCACAAAAATGCTATAAAAGTACGCCATCTATGCATGCACATTGATATTGCTCAAAATTGGAATTTGTCATAGAGAGAGTTTGCAAAACTTCAATTTCATACCATGTGAATATTGATTTTTCAAATAATTTGTTCAATGCAATGAATTTGGTCTTGTTATCATTGAGCTTCTTTAAGTAATTTCAACAAGAATGAAATCTTTCAAACTGACATTAAATATTGATGTTTATGTAGGTTGATGGTAATTTTTTAGAACAAGATAATTTTATCAATATTTTCATTAATTTATCCTCTGGTATGATATTATATTATTCTTCGATATTTGTTTAACTCCATGCCTGAGACTCGAGTTCAATTTGAATTGACCCATTTATTGAATGCGTAGCTGCCAATATTGGCAATGAAAGTGTCACTCGCATATTTGATCATTAGATGTGAAAACATATAAAGGCATCAATTTGTGAAACTTCAAAGGCCCATCTTGTGTATCTACTCAATTTGTATTGGCATCGACATTGATCTCGTATCATAACCCAACCAACGGTGTCTCCCGCCCAGATTGTCATATCAAACAATAACTGTCTGTACGACTTACGACTGTATGTAATATCTGTCTAGGCACCTTGCATGAAGACGCCGTTGCAGGTCCTACTTGAAGAAAAAAAAAGCATTTACAAACACACATGTGCATTAAAGCCGAGATGAATTCTAGCAAGAATCTCGACTTGATTCTCAATCGGTCCAGAACATGCAGTTTCTATGGCAGTTGCCGGCACTCTCCGTGTCGAGTCCATGAAACGAGACCAGTCCTTTCAATAGCTGTTCTGACTTTTATGATTCTCCGAGCTTTGCATGCTTTTATCCCCAAGTGCCTTTTGACGACATCGGCTGTGGAAGAATTGAGCAATTTGCACTGCAATTGCGCTGACGGCTTAATGAAGTATACATTAGTGTGATATGACCTCTCCAGGCCAAGTTTAATGACAATCCAATTTTGTGAGGCTGTTATTGTCAAAGTCTCATAAAATTCCTGGACAGTCCGTCATCAAAAGAGTCGTATTGGTTTTTAAGACAGGTGTGATGTCGGGCGTGACAAGCAGGTGAAAATATGAGTATCTGATTTATCACCTGGCGTGTGCGGGGTTCCCCGAGTTAGTCAAACTATTAATGAACTCATTTATTTAAAATTATGAAAATGGCACTTAAAAATTAAGGATACACAGGCATATATTTTCATTCTTTTTCAGAAAATTTGAAATTTATTCAGTTTCAGTGATTTGATTGATTTGATTATTGCTTTACATCGCAGCGGGAATATTTCAATCATAGGCAACGACTTAACATTTGGTATAATAACTACCTTTTTGAAAAATGCCTCAATTAAAGATACATATACATCTCTTTGCACAGAAGAATTTACACTTATTCTACGTCAATAATATTATTCTTGACATGATATTAATCTACTTTTTGGGGGGGGTATGAAATAGGACACAAAATACAATTTTCCAGAAACAAGTTTAGATTTATTCTATTTCAATAAACTTAAGATTTGACATGATATACGGTAAGCCTACTTTGTTTTTGTGAAATGGGACACAAAACACGAGCAGATAGACCAAGTCTCACCTGTGTGTCTGGATAGTGAATGAGATTTGTGTTCACCCGAGAACAAAAGCTCAGGTGTGTGCAAAAACACTTCATAACGCGGCGAGATGGACATTGATAAATTTCACCTGCGACATGATGTAGCTTGTACCAGGACTACTTATCTCCTTCTACTGCCAGACTTGAAGCAGTCAACATATTTGGAATAACCCCAGATTGTTTTTCCACCCATTCTTTTCTCAAATAACAAACATTTCTGGATCCTTGGTGCTTTTTTTCTTCTTTTTTTCTGGCTTAACTTGAGAATACAAATTATAAACCTTTTTTAAGTGTAATTTTGCACGATAAATATAAAGAGAATTGTCTCCTGTATTTTTATAGCTTCTAAGGAATTCCTGGTTAGGATTTGTTTCTGGATGATGTGAATTTGTACATCTTTCTGAAGTGCAATATTGCATGACGATGACAAAGACAATTATCATTTCTATATTGATAACTTGTAAGGATATAGTTTTTGGATGACTTCCCATCAAAACCAACACCAGCTGCTATATTGGAGTATCAACACATTCATAGCATTTATTAAGTAATTTTAGGATTGTGGGTGTCAGCGATACACAATGATAAATTGTAATGGTTATTGGGGGCCGGAGAATAGCAGTGGATGTGGGATGAAAAGGTGTACAGAAAACGATCGCGGCAAATTGGTATTTTGTGTGTTGGTGATTATCGCTCCATTCTTCGACGGCAACCTTTTGTAACCCACGTGCGAACCTCATTTGTGCTGTCCTCTGGTGTAGTGGTTTGCTTGCGGACACCAGAGTCAGGTTTGCGTCTTTGTGTCTGGTATAACAGATGCTAGAGGTATTGTTAGTTTTCTGGATGTATGTACGGTCGTAAAGGTAAATATGATGTTTCGTACTGCTTTGATAGAGTTTGTGGTTGAATTTTGAGGACAATAGATGTGAGTGTGAGTGTAGGTTTGGATGTGTGTGTGTGTGTGTGTGTGTGTGTGTGTGTGTGTGTGTGTGTGTAATGCACAAATATGCTTGTGAATGTGGATATGTGTAAATATGATTTTATTTATATATTGCATATATTACATTATTATTTATTTGCATGATTATTTACAAAAAACTATGTTATATCACGTTATTGAAGATTAACCTAATTACCTGAACTTAATCAAGACAATGTGTTGCAATAACGCAAGTCAGCAAGGGTTTGTCAACTTACGTAATGCCACATTCAAAGCTCCATTCCCAACATGTAGCGAGATTGATTTGCAATTTCCAATATCCCATAATGCATTTCCATTTATCACAGTTATTTACTGCAGTGATAAAACGAAGCAAGATGGTTTAGGCCTTAGGCATGCCAATGAAATGGATCCGAAAAACATTTTACTAATACACGGGAACCTTTCAATTATAGTAACATTGAGTGAATGCGTAGCTGCGGAGTGTATCGCGCGTGAGGAATAACAGATTTGTTCCGTTCCTGATCACGAGAGTAGCTTACTGTGATTTCAGGCGATGTAGCCAATTGGCTTAAGCAGAATGTCAACCTTATTTGGAACGAGAGAAGAGTAAATGCGTTTGTTCAAGGGTGTTACAACCAGTCCAATCCACGGAGAACCGTTCGCTCTGATCAATAGACGCACGCTCCGTGGAAAAGACCACTTTTCCCTTTAAGACGCGGGATCAATCGTCAAGGAAATACTGTTACAATATGGGGGGAAAATCAATTTGGCAAATTGGATCTGGTCAAATTTTCCTCTGAGCATGACGGGCAGGAATGTAGATGATACATCGACGAGCTAGTAACTAACGTGCAGTAGTAGCGTCAAATCACCGACAATCTCGGTCGGGAATCGCAATGAAATTTGCCTCTCTGTGATTGCGCCGGGATGAATTCCGTCCGCTGGTTGGATGGAAGACGTAGACAAACATTAACTATACACGATATAAGGAGTAGATGTTTTCAACGTGAGAGTTCACTTTATTGGCATCTCGGTACGACAAGACTGCCAACACGGACTCAATCAGAGTTGTCCTCTCTTGGGTGATTTGTCGTGAAGGTGAGTCCAGAAACAATTTTATCCTATGTGTCTTGTTGATTGGTTTGGATTTGTATTATTGCAAGGGCAAACAATACGTACTAATGTGGTCTATGTTTTACGTAATATTGTGAATCAATATAACATGTTTATTTTCTTATGAATACAGAATTGTAATCTCAGATTAACTTTGCTAACAGGGGATAAAATACTTTTCTAAGTTGTACAGCCTCAATAAAATAATAATATATAAAGTAAAAGTATTTGCCTCATGATTAAAGTTAACAGTACAAAGTTAAAGAAATGTTTCTGATGTCGACTGATGTGCCAGACCTTTGAACATATGTTCATGGTTTTCAATACACTTTCATCCAATATTATTAGTTCATAAGTTGTCGCGGAAGCATCAACATCCTGCCTACATTGTCAAACCATCAATATCGTCTGATTCATGTCACCTTAGACATCACCATAAGTTTGTGAGCTACACAGCACCATTCAATTGGTTTCATGTCGTTATTACGAAAATGACATTTAGATTTCTGATGAGTCTGCATTTCTCTTTGATGTCGCCATTCCTGCAGGAATTAAATACATTAATTGATTAAGTGGCATCACAACCATTGTTACATAACACAAAGATGTTCAATGAAAGATACGTATTTTCATCTCGGCCAAAGAAACTTTACTAATCTCCTATGTAGCAACCATGCATAATGTATGGAAAGTATTTCAAATATTTATGAGTTATTCCTTTTCCATTGTGCAGATATATACTGTATATTGACCTATTGTATCTTTTCAAATATTCATGAGAGATTCTTTTTCCGCTGTTATCATTTCTATATTTATCAACTATCGTATATTTTAGCAATCGTTCAAATATTCACGAGGTATTTCTTTTCCATTAATCGAGATTCTTTGCAACCGAAAGTCATTACAAAGTGCATAAGGATGTGACGAGGTGTTACTGCACATCATGGCGACTGAGCGTAAACCAACTTTTGTTTGTTCACTGACCAGGAGAGTAATTGGATTTTAGTTAGAACAGCTTGACATTGTGTTATCTTCTACTAATCCCAGGAACCATTAAGTCTGGCATCCAAGAAGCCGATTGACTAACAGCTACTGTTACTCATTACCGAGTCATTGTGACCAACACACGGCTTGACACTAG
Source organism: Lepetodrilus ovalis (assembly GCA_032361185.1). Taxonomy (NCBI): domain Eukaryota; kingdom Metazoa; phylum Mollusca; class Gastropoda; order Lepetellida; family Lepetodrilidae; genus Lepetodrilus; species Lepetodrilus ovalis. Next base: position 23,160 of record JAUTBQ010012239.1, read on the forward strand.
GTGCGAAAGTTTCCAAGAGAATATTTCGGGCTCGAACCCAGGCCCCTAATTTCATAATGAGATCCCCCAGGAGGCCTCAAGTACATTACGTTGCTGAAGGGAATTTAATTCCCATTTCAGAGCGGTCATTGTTTTACTCACAAAGGGTCACGGTGATCCGTAGAAGGTCATTGAGAAGATCCAGGCTCTCTAGGAGAAGGAGAAACAATGAATTCTCCATGTAATTGATTCGCGTCAATTCCTGGATATTGTGTATGACGGTTGCCACCCAGACAAGCTCCCTGGGGGTGTTTGTGAGTGGAATGTAAGGGGAGGGGACGCGACTGATGAGAGCTGTTGGGGGTAGGAAGTAGGAGTGTGGGGTAGAGAAGGAGGTGGAGCTCGAGCATCAGTGTTGCCAGTCAATTGAAACAATGCCGGGGTTAGAATGGGAACAAGTTTGTAATTAACACTAGTCTTCGTATAAGTGGATGACTTAAAAATCAGGAATCTTTGTGGTAGTATGACTTCGGTATTGGTGTCGTAGTATGACTTCAGTATTCGTGCCATAGTATGATCAGTATTGGTCCTGCCACCATGAGGTTGGATAACTTTGTCTGTAACAATTACATCTTCACGATACTTAAGGTAATTTCTTGAATTCTTTCAAATCGGTGGTAAATTTCTTATTATTACTTTAAAAAAGTGAATGTATTTCTTTTAAATTATGATTGTATTAGTACAGTTGTCCTGTACAGTCTTGTAACAGATTGTACAAATTACTCCTTGTTTATTGGGACTTACATATTTCTCATCGGCAGAGTTGTTGTTCCCAAACTGGCTCTCTCTGGGACGGATCTTAAAGTTAACAGTTCTCCAATTCAAGTGCAGACAGTTTGTTTGGATGTTTATAATCCTCTCACTCTGCCATGTTGATTTACAACCACCAGACAGTCCCGGGCCATCTCAGCATCAGGTGCAGGGGATTACCACTAGATGCTGTCCCTAGGGATGGAATAACTTGGGGTCCCCGAGGGGATGGGAGAGGGAGGGAGGGGAGGGGATAGCAGGAGAGAACTCCACCCCACAGGGGGTCGGCAAACAGATAACCTCTTGGAGAAGATACATGGAGGTTGAGATGCTAATTTAAATCCTGGCAACCGACTAATGGCCCCTGGACCCCTGATTGCACAGCTGCCAGTCTGGCATGTTGGTCAGATCAGGGCCCTAGATAGGGGTCAGTAGCGTGGGGGTGTCATAGCGGGTCCGGCCACGCTGACAGGCAGGGACTGGTCAGATGCATTGGTCAGCTTGACGTGGACAGGATGTTTACTGTTTGCAGCATGTACTGTTAGACGCACCAAGGAAGTGGCATCTGTATCGGAGAGTCTCTGGATTGAAATGTATTGAATCTGTGTTCTGATGAGCATTTTATCCTGTGGTTATATGATAATCTCTATGAAATCAACAACACGGTCCAAGGATCAGTAGAAAGACAACGGCCATGGAATAATTGTGTTGATCAGCCGCTTCCTCGAAACGTAAAGCTATGGTGTGGACTTTCTGATGTGTCTTCATTTCCACGTTTACTTCCAGTAGCATCAGTGGATAAGATCTGGTGCCACAGTATTTCCTATAAATCATATGCCCACATATCCTGAGAGGGTATAGGATAACATTATTTGTTTACATCTGTATGCAGCATACGGCAAGGATCGCTGTATGCCACATGTCAAGCCATCATCCTGTGTCACCAATGGCTGTATGTTCGTCACAACAAGAATAGGTCCATCCTTCCCCACACTGGAGTGACATACATTGTGTTTAGGTGTGCTTAGTGTTCTACTCATCCAACTACTGCCATGTTGGTTTGTATTTGCCGGAACCTAATAACGGTGGGTACAACACAGATCTTAGTTTTCTTCTGCATACCATGAATACAAGGCATACCATGATTATAATACAGATGTATTAGTCATTGTCTTCTTCTTCTTCTTGGTACAGAAATGAATAGATATGGAGATTTGTCATTTGCTGGATGTTGATCCCTGGCGTTTTGCTTTGCTCCCATGAATAAACCAGATTGATAGACATGATAAGGGAAGCGTTACATGAGAAAGTGATATGCTTACTCACAATAGATTGCGTTTCAAGGATCGTTATTGAGTCTGACACCCCCAAGATTAATTGGTATCTAATTCGATGTAGCCTTTTTGGTCATTCCCTATCTTAATGGCTATCATGATAGATTGAAAATGTCATGAATATATTTCCTTGCGGTGGTGGAAAACGGGGAAACGGAAAACGGCTGGGCCGACTCTCATGCAGGGGAAAACGCATCGGGGAAGTTTATTGGAGAGGGGGTTGTTATCTGAAGACGGGGGAATATTTTGCCCTTAGGCAGCCATGCTGAAGTGAATTATTATCATGGCACGGGGATGTATTACTCAGATTCCTGGAAATGCTTCAGAGCAATATACTGCATGATTACATGTTCTATTGAGGCCGAATATCCTCATAAGCCCTGTTCATACAAGAATGCTAGGTAAAGTTAACTCGATTCTTATAAGAAATTGCAAATATTTACCCAGGTACAAATGTAAGGATTTAATTGCAGCTAATCAAATCAACCCAATTTGCACGGCTAAACGGTACAGCGGTTTTTCGTCTGGTCTTTTTTCTCTGCCTGCCTTAATAACTTAAGTCGGTAGGGTAATGCCGGGGTCCTTACAATATGGACCCCTTGAACCCTGGGTAAACAACATGGCCGACAGGTGATTATGAGGGGTGCTCGTGAAAGGTTTTGTTTACTTACCAAGCCCACCTCCCATTCTTATGTCACATTACAGAGCTGAGTAGCTTGCCGGGAGATCTTAACGTTTGGTTTTGGGATCAACGTCATGAAGCCCAGGCTCGCTAGTAGGACATTCAGAACCACGGAATTATTACATACGTGTCGCAGTGGTTATAGGAGTACGATTTAGCCATCACGGCGCGCTAAATCAACAATTTGACTTGAGGATCAAGGCTCGCAAGCATACACATGTGTCAAGAGGAAGGAATAAAAAAGAAAACTGGTTTAAGGTGCTCGTTATTTCCTAGTCGGGGTATATTCAGGAGATGCGAAGGTGAGTCGGGTCAATATTGTTCTTGGGGATCTTTCTGCAGATCCGAAACAGCTAAGTTGGTCAGTGGTGGAGTCTATAGACTAGATCAGTGTGCAGGCTGATGTGGTGGCAGCATTGGGGTGGTCTCCTAGCCGATGATTGCAACATTACGGTCGGAACATACAGTTGGAAAAACACACAAGGAAACCATCATGTTCCTTCTTGGCAAGTTACTTGAAGAGGTGATACACCAAGTTCTTGCTATTAGCTTTTATTCTGTGTTAATGATATATAATTTCCTTTTTTTACATTTCCAACTTAGAAAGCAATTAATTTTCTTTCTAATCAGGAACTGGGAGTTGTATTTTCCCTGTGTCGTAACCCTGTGTCATGCAATCCATCATTTTGCCATTGCTGATTTGATTTTGATTTTTGACATCAAACTCTTTATTTTCCCATATTTCTCTGTAATGTTGGAATATCCAACGTTGAATAGAAAAGGTCAACATTGCCTTCACTTTCCGTCGCCAGTGATAGATGATGGCCTCTATTGACATGCAATCAGAGCATGCAGGAACACCTTTTGTACGAGTTCTTTGAAGAGCGTATCCAGCCTCAAATACTCCGCTATTGTAGAGGGAAAGGTTTTTATGGTAATGTGTATTAGTAATGAGCTTTTCATTGACTTCCATGTCCAGGCTGTTGCTTTTGAGGGTAACATTTGGTATCGTTGGTACCTCATGACCTCAAACGAACTCGATGCACTATCTGTACCTAAATAACACATTGCTGTTCTGATAGCATGGAGTGATATTGGAATTATTATTTTAACAATAATAGCTACACAGATATTTTAAAGTGCAATTTAATAGATGTTTTAAAATGATATTGTTATGAACTCCCATTCATAGATTTAGCATTGATATCAAGATATTTATGTATATGTCCTTTTCTTTGATAAATTTTGATTTACATGTTTTATTTTCGTTGCATCATTTATCATTTTCACAGTTGGATTACTTCTCTTTGTTGATGGACAAGGCTCGGGTCATTTTCATTCACTATCTATTCACCTTCTACATCAGCCTTGATCAGTAGTGGTGAATCGTAGATTGGCCATTTCATGTACTGCGACCCCTTCCTAATACATAAATCAACTATGAAATGGAAGTGTCATGTGTGTAAGGGCTTAATCAGACCCTTCAGGGTGTCATTGGATTGCAAACACAAGGTGAAGCGGCCAGGATTAGCCGTGAAGTGTCCCGAACACCGTGGTGTTTAGAGGGTATATTTATGCCCACTTCACACTCTCTTTAACACCTCAATAGTGTCGTAGGTTAATATGATCAATATCAAAATTTGCTGTCAATGTTGTTATAGCACTACAGGTTAATGGATAGGATGGTCTGTAGGACTGATACATGGAAGTGTTGGAGATATATTTCCGTGTTATTAGTATCTCAGAGATTTTATGACTTGGTGAATAGGAACATTAAGAATTTATTTATTTATTTTTAAAACTGTTCATTTATGTATTTTTATTATTATTATTATATATATATATATATATATATTTTTTATATTTATTTTAATTTTTTTATTTTATTTATTATTATTATGTTTATTATTATTATGTTTATTATTATTATTATGTTTATTGTTATGTTTATTATGTTTATTATTATGTTTATTATTATTAATTTGTTATTCTTTTATTATTACATGTATTATTATTATTATTATTATTATTATTATTATCATTATCATTATTATCATAATTATTATTTATTCATTCATTCATTCATGTACTTATTCACTCTTTTATTTATTTATTTATTTATTTATTTTATTTACTTATTTATTTATTTTGTATTTATTATTATATTTACTCTTTTTTTAAAATTCATTAATTGATTTATTAATTAGCCTCATTAATGCTGTATACATGCTGACCAACAATACCTTAATTACAGAATGTAAAAATTAAACGTCAATTAGGATTCACAAATGTTTTCCTCTGCAGATTCCTCAGTAGAAAACAGTTTGATATTTAAGTAGGATCTGGGTGAAGACCTTTGAAATATGATCTAAAACATAGACCATGATCCTGAAATATGATGTATAATGTCTGTAGTCGAATACGAAATCCATTTTTCATTATTTTTGGACACTGCTGTTTGTCCTGTTTTGATTTATGGTAAGTGTGTCTCGACATTTATTGGATTCCCATGATTTGATTATTAAAAAGTAATTTGTTAATCAGATAAACTATCTCGGGGACATTGAGAAGTTAATTACTTGTAGTGGGTATAGCTCTTGTACATGGATGGTCATTCTTTGTTGCCATGGAAACGAGAGGAAATTGACATGCTCCTCACATAGAAGGCCATAATAAAGATTCTGTTTAGATTATAACGGCAGCCCAATAAAGACAGAGGAGCATGATGGGTAATAACAATGGCAGCCATGTTGTTTTGTGACCGGCCAATTGGGAGCCATTAAAGTGTCTCAATGATGCATCATGGGAATAGTTTACATCACATTGCCATGGTGACAACGGTTTATCTCTACACGAAAAAAAGTAATGTATGGAGTTGATGACGGAAACACGAGTGAAAGTAGATCAGTTTGTGTTTTTGGTAAGCGCTTGTGTAATATCTATGTGTATATATGTTTTGAATGAGATTCTTTGACCAGCATATCTGCCGATCTAGTCTCATTGTTCCTCCATTTGTATGAGAAGCATGCCTTCAATTCCACTTCAAACCTCCCATTATATTTCCGATGATTGGTCATTTCACATGAAATTTAACTCCATCCTTCTTTGCAATAGACAGAGAGATTGCCATGCAATCCATTTTAAATCTCATTTCAGGGAGCGCCTAATGCAATTGAATTTTAATCGGGAATTCTAGACCATTTGATTCAATTGGGCAATTTGCATGTTTTTTTTCGTTGTTTTATTTCTCTGCTTCCGAATTCGTCCCGTTCTTTGAAAGATGAACCAAATTGAGGAAGTTTGGAATTCTTAAATTAAATCAAGTGAAAGTTTGGAAAGGATGTAAGACAATTATGTGATTATAAGTGTTTAACTTCTTTGTGTAGCTTCGGCACTGGAACGTTGATTTTGTTAACAATGAAGACCTTCAGCTTTCATTGCATCTCAAATGCCATCCTGTTATGTTCCTGGAGGTGCTAACTCTTGCAGGAATTGGTTCTCGCATGTTCTCACGTATGTCAAGACATTCCACCCTCTCGCAGCTTCTGGAGCATGCTGATAATGAAGTGATAATTAATCCTCTCCAAACATCGGCCACCATTGTCGTGGAACCATCTTTGTATCGGGCAACAATGTTACAGATCACACCTGTCACGATGCGCGACTGTAACGTCACGGTACATTTGGCGCGCGTTCTCCCCGGACTCGTAGCTCGTAACTTTGGCCTTGTCATCGAGCTCACTGTTTAAATTGCAGGTCCCAAACGGAACATTACGTTTGAAATTTTATGACGGAGATGCTGGTGTAACTAACCACCTCTGTTTGATGTGCGTCGTGAGATGTATGAGTCACAAGAGCACACACGTGCGCGCGGATGTAACTAATTAGTACATTTGATCAGGTAGAGCCTTTGTTCTCTATAGCCACTACTCCAGGTAGTGGTGGCCAGAATGTTCTTGCGTGAGTCACCGTCCACCGCAGATCTCCTGGAATCAATTGGCTGTGAAACTGATACCACCAGACATTCAGACAAGGGATTATTGAATTTCATAACTCACTTTGAAGGTGATCGGGATCTAAAGAAATCGCCGGGATTGTGTTTAATGATCGTATGAAACATCTGCAGTTTGTTGCTTGCAACTGTTGTGTTGGAAATCGTTTGAGGTGGGAGAAGAAGGATCTTGTTGATTATTCAAAGATTCACCATTATCCCGTTATGAAATATAGATTAACAAGGCTGAAATATGCTGTGGGATTGATACATTTGTAATAATTAATGAAGCTGAATGTATAGAATTAATTGCGGAGATATATCCTGAGATATGTTATTCGGCTGAATCTGATAGTATATTTAGAATGATTAATGAAACAGGACATATGAAATTAATTGAAAGCGAGTAACTTTGCATCTCGAGATAAATATTGCACAATAGCGACGATTCCTAGTACGTGTTCCATTCGCTGGCCATCTGGAGCTTGTAACTCCATGGATTACGCACATCACAACTACGTTCAGCTTCGCGCATCGCCGGACTGGCACGCAACCATCGCCGGAATAAATACACACGGATGACCACTGCAGCTTATGTTTAATTCATAACTGAATGCAATCAAATTACGTAATAGTTTCCTGCAAACATTCCACATGTGATTAGGGCATTGTGTGACACTCGGATGACTGCAGCAGAACAGATTGTGAGTACGGTTAGCAGATAATGAGGGATAGGTTGGATGCTGCGTTAGGGGAGGGAGGGGGAGGGGGACCATAGCAGGGTAGGGGGAGATAAGTCCAGATAAGACTGGGATGATGTATAATCTGTCTTGGATAATGGTGATAGTGGCCAATGCGCCAGACAACAGCTGGTCGCAGTGAGTGACCACTGAGACTTCGAGAGACGATATTTAGAGCTGGTCGCTGTATTGTGGCGTATGGATTGACGTATGGATCGCCGGTCTCACCTGCCTTGTTAATACTGCGATAGTCGTAGTTGCGTGAGTTGGACTTTCTTAAAATTTTAATCTTTTGGGTTTTTTTTTCTACATTAATTAATTAGTTATTGTATTGTGGCATTGCCCAAGTTGTTCTTTTAATCAAATTTAATTTCCTTTTGTCCCAGTATTACGTACTTCTTAAGAATGCATTCATCTTAAGTGATGGACCTCATAATCGTAAATACAATTTGTATCGAAAACAATGATGCCTTATGTCAAATTTGTATTTTCTTTGATTGAAAACTTATAGATATACAGTATGTGTTTACATCGATCCAGTTCATTACATTGTCATGATGATTGTATGGTAGGGTGATTGTACATTGTCATGTTGATTTAGCGTCCGTCTTGCTAAGCATATTGAATAGTATTATTCATCTCTCACATTAAGCCATCAACTAACTGCTAATTCTGATATATGCCATATTGATGGAAGTTAACCCTCATCATTACCTCGAACCTTTTCTCATCTTAATGTTACTGGTATGTCATCTAGAAAATGGAGGAATCATTATTTGTTACACCCTGAGTTCTATTACCCTGGACCATGCATAATTTTTTAACCACGAAAAATATACCTGGCTCTTTGATGCCGAGTTAATATCCAAAATCTTCAAAGCTGCCGTTAAGTACCGCAAAATGGGGCTGCTCTATACAGGTGACTGTGGTAGGTATAATGTAAGTAATAACTAAAATGTACACACCATCTGTCTGAGCTTACCAGAATACCAGGAAAATTAGATTTACTACCGAGGTATGTTCCTCCAGTGTGCCTAGATGCTTCATGCTTGGCGATAAATGAGAACATAAATATGGCTTATTTATAGTTGGACATTCTGCTGCAGTATAAGCCGTCTTCATCCCTGCCCTCTTTACCCACTTCCATGAACAATAGGCTACTTAGTGTCCATCTGGAATGGTAGTCTTGGCTGGTGTCCTGGTTAGTGTCAAGATTGTGGAGAACAATAGCCTGCTTGGTGTCCGTCTCATGTGGACAATAGTGTTGGTAGTGTCCATATTGAACACCACCATTGGTTAAGTGTCCATCCAGACAATAGGCCTTGTTAGTGTCCATTTGGAAGAATAGATTTGGTTAGTGTCCATATGGAATGACAGACCTGGTTAGTGTCCATAGTGTGGAGCAATATGCTTGGTTAGTGTCCATCTGGAACGTTAACCTGGTTGGTGTCCATTTGGAATGACAGACCTGGTTAGTGTCCATTGTGTGGAGCAATATGCTTGGTTAGTGTCCATCTGGAATAATAACCTGGTTAGTGTCCATTTGGAATGATATCTTAGTTAGTGTGGAACAATATATTATGTTAATCTCATCCACAAATGGTGTCCATTGTGTATTCCTCAGTAACCCACATTGTATATATCACATATGGAATCTGCCTCAATAACCCACATACTGTCCATCATATACTTAACCTGCCACAATGATGGAATCCTATATCATAAGTTTATGTCACGAATGGTACATACCTCGATAACCCATATATTGTTCGTCATATACTTAAGCATGTCAGAGTAATGGAATCCTATATCAGAAGCCTTGTTGGTCAACCTGACAGCATGACTTCCATAAAGGTAGCAATTACAGTTGTCTCCAGCCCCCAACATCGCATTGTATAGGTAGATCTTGTATATCATATCTTTTCATGAATACTAGCTATGAATGATAATGGATATTGCTCATTGGTAGAAAGGGGGTTCAGGGGCTTTATCGTTATGGTCCTAGGTATCTGCACCCAGTGGCAGTATGTCTGACTCACCTCAATACCTTCGGCTTTGTTTGTCTGAACTGTACCAGGTCATACTTCTCATTGAAAGATAAAGTTGCAACATTTGAACAGATGGCATCTGCATGCATCATGGTGTATAAATTATGGCTTTCTTCCCACTGCTGTCGTTTGTAAAACTCTAGTGTTGTTATAAAATAGCATTATCTAACCATGTATGTTTATAGATTTGAAGGAAATCAAAATGTGTAATCTCAGTTTTTATAAAAAAAAATAAGACCTTTGTAAATTTATTGCTTCTTTCAGCTCATGAAAGTTTAACTGCAAGAGGCTTTTCAAGTATTTAACTAGCATTTTAGGCAACAAGTAAACTTGGTGTATCTATCAGGGAGATTTAAGTTAGGATAATTTCATGGCAAGAGTATGGCACATGGCATATCCCGAGTTTAGCCACATATCGTGAGTTTAGCCACATTTCGTGAGATTTATTGGATGATGGCCAAATCTGGCCATATGTCTAAGGGTTAGAATTTAGATGAAAAGGTTCTGGGCTTCAAGACATGGAATAAAACATGGTATAAACATCAGGTGATATTTAATGTTTTGAAGAAGTATCGAACCTAGGTATTGGCCAGGTGTGGTTACTGGCGGTATAGTAGGTTGAGGCGGTATATGTGATGGCAGGTTGTGATAAGGTGGGGTTTTAACATTGTTGGATGGGGGTGTGATGGGATTGTAGATAGTTTGCAAGGTCTGTGGATGAGTTGAATTGTGGGTTATATCTATAAATTGTATAATTATTATTTATTATATTATGATTTGGATGAATATACAAAAATTGTAATATGCATATAGACACTAACTCTCATAAGTACAACTGATATTTTCACCAATTTCAAGGGTTCCATATTTTGAGACCTCTCGGAAAGATACAAAAATAAGTTACCTGTTGCAAAAATAACTTACCAGTAGATCTCTTTGGAAGTAATGTACATACAGAGTTCATTAATAGATTTCTTTTGGTGAATATACGAGACCTAGAGTCCCATAAATATCTGTCAAACTGGTGCCAATGAAGTATTCATATCTAAAAGTAAATGTTTTTTCTTGAGTTACAGTTTCATAAACATGTACTTTTTGTAGATAACTTTTGTAGAAATTGTGCGAAAATGTGAAAATAGGTGAAAAATACATTAAGGTAACCGGAATCAAAATGTCAGCAGTAGGATGAGCTTAGATGTGATAAGGTACCCCCTCCCCCAGCCAGTTCCCCGACCTCCGACCCCCAACCCCCACCCCTAGGGGAGGGGTCCACTGATATGCCAGCTAGGCAGTAGGCAGATTAAACCTGGGATTGGAATACTCAATAAAGTAAAAGATATGAGATGTTTTAAGCATGTCTGTGGATTCACCTGTTCTGCTGACCCCCTTTGTTTATGTCTCGGAGAAGTCTGCACGGATTAGGACAGTCTTTGGGGTGGGGGTGGTGGGGGGAATGATTGGGAGGGATTGGAGTGGGAGGTTTGTGGGATTGGTTTCCAGCCTGGCAGCTGGGAGGCAGATCGGGGGTCTACATTTCACAAATACTTCATCTCGCTCTGATAATTTTCGAATGCAGCTTATCATCGGACTTAGCAGGGGAACCTGGTGCTTGTGCTTGAGCAGATCGGAACTGCAGAATGTCAGGGTAAAGTGGGGAACATTTCCCTGCCTATTTTACCTGCTGCCTGGAGAGGATGTCAAACGGCAATGTATCCAGCTTGACGAAACAAACGTAGACATTGTGAAACAATAAGTACCCAAGGCAATTGATCTGGTGTAATGCTCATATACAAGAGCATCAAATACATTATTCCTTCCAATAAACTATTTGTATACTACAAAATATCATTTTGAAAAGTGGCAATTTATCATTTTTTCTCTGCATTACTTGGTTATTTCAGCCAGTTCAAGGAGTTATTGATTGTAGAATACCTTAAAACTGTGTGGGCGAAAATGGTGTTAAATTTCAATCTGCAAAAATTCATTTGGTAGTAATTTTTTACGTGGATGGATAGTTTAGGCAGAAAGATTGACACGTAGTCTTGCGTCTTGATTTCGCATCTTGTGTATCAATCATAAATGCATGCTACAGTCCCTTGAAAAAAAATAGCCCCAAGGGTATTTAATTAATATTTTGCAAGCAGATTGTTCCATGTCATAACTTCTATTGATTACCGAGTGTCATAATGTCAGATTGTTTGCCAAAGGTGGCATGTATTACTCAAGAAGTTATTGTCAAATCGCGATATGCATGTCGAGTCTCAGGAGATAAAAGTAACCTTCGAAAGGTCATCCAACCACAGTAATAACCCCCAATCAGATCAAAAAGAAATATTGATATCCTCGGATTCCTTCATTTGCCATTTGCAGGTAGCCTTGGTGTCCCAGGTCTATCATTACCACAGCAACGCTGTTGCTAGATTAATCTGTTCATTGAACCGGGATCAGTACAGCCAATTTGGTCGGCCATATTTGATGTTTCTATATTTTCATCTTAATAAAACATGTATGATGGCGTTGGAAGGGGAAACATAATGATCTTCCATTGCTTGACACTGGAGATGTTCCTGCAGTTAGCATCACTCGGATATAGTCTAATGAAGGTTCTGAGGAACTCCTCCAGCAGGTTCATTAGCCACTGGTCTTCAGTTGAAATTTCCTCAAATCTTATTTCTATTTCGATACTTACATGTAGAATGTACTTCTAAAATATTTTTCACTGATACTGATTTCAGGTTGTATGACCAACTGTTGAATGGCTGGATGTATTTTGTGCACCCTTTTAACATGTGTAATTGAAATGATTTGAAAAATACATTTACTTAAAGTTTTTACTACCTCTAAATTGGTATAAAGGACTTTAGTTTGATCTCTGTTTATTGATGTGATTTCTTTTTAAAGAAAAACAACAACATTACTAATCTAACCTGTGGGGACTTTTATCTTTTAGTTCTTTTTTTTAATTGCACTTGAATACCTGCTTGCAAATTGTAGACGTTTATAGTATGCATCGATATCACTGAAGTGTACTGTGTAGCCTCATTGAGTTCTTGAGTTTCGTATATGCTGCAGTTCAAGGTCAGGAAGAAAAATGTTTGTCACCTACCCATGTATTGAATTCAATTCAGGTTTCAACATTTGTGTTGGCATTTATCTCCAAGTGCTTGAATTACATTTCATTGCTATGGATGTAACTATAGAAAGCTACATTTGACCGCTTGAAGTGGTGTGGGCATTGTCTATAAATGGAGTCTGCATTGTTTTCTTTAGATGTTGGGCCCCCATGTCTCGACTTAATGTCAGTTTTTTTTTAATCGTTTAGAGATTTATGCATTGCCCTATAAGACCACTTTAGGATTTGATAGAGTGTTCTTTTCCCTGATTATCAGCACACATGAGTGAAGAAATATTGCAGAGATGTAAAGTTTCAGAACACTATCAATTCATTCACTCCCACACTCAATTTTCTCCCCACAATTTAATTTTTTTAAATATTTTATTGTCGTTGATGCAAGTGGCTAATGGCTGAACTTCCTGTTTCAGGTAAACGGACAGGATCTGTCACAGTCAAGCCATGAGGAGGCGGTAGAGGCATTCCGCACAGCCAAGGAACCCATAGTGGTTGAGGTTTTACGAAGGGTGAACAAGAATAAGATGAAAAATCGTTCTCCGACAATGGTGTCGATCGGAACGCAAACGGAGGAGGACTTTTACTGTTACAACCGGCCGCCTACTCCACCGCCGGGATTCTACCCGCTCCAAGTCAGCAGGTAAGCACCACCAAGATCTTTTGTTGATGTTTGAGGCAGTGGCATCCTATGAAACACAGGCCTATTGCCTCCTTTAGCCTCCACAGCCCCCCAGTGTCCCACAATCCACCGAGCGATTCTAGGTTTCCACGAGCGTTTCTAGGTCTCCACGGTCAAGTCTCCCAATCCACAATTTGATTCTAGTCCACAGTCGAGTGTCTCCAAATCTGCTGAACGATCGCAGAACTACAAAACTGGAAACTTATATATGTAGGTTTGGAGGTTCAATTCCCATAGCACTGTGATTATCATGTGCAACAACGGTCTCCCAAGCCATTGAACAAGTCCAACTTTCCACAGCCCTGGGCAGAGATGGAAATTATTAACACTCATCCAGGCCATTTCCCCAATACTAAAGAGATCCTAATGACGAGTAGAAATGCATGGTTTTTTTTGTAAACATTTGTTATTTGTATCACTATTCGGGCCTAGTAAGTTTTTCAGGCAAGTTCCATCCCTGCAGTGTCTCCAATCCATTGAATAATTCTATGCCTCCACAATCCATTATCCCCCAATCCAGTACATGATTCTAGCCTTCTACAGCCCAATGTCTCCCAGCCCACTGGCCAATGACAGCACTACAAGAATGGAAACTTATATAAGTAGGTTTTGAGGTTCCATTTCCCTAGCAGTAGCACTGTAACCATCCTGTTGGGCAGGGTCTTGGTCAGTTAGGGTCAGAGGTGTATGGTATGAAAAAAAAATCTGAGTCTAGATCTCAAGGATGAAGTAGTTGGTACAGTAACAGGAAGTGACATATGAAACAGGAAATGACCTAAGAGGCATGTTATCCATATAGGGAATGACGCCTGATGGAATTCTTTACCCAATCCCTTAGATGATGGTTATCATTCGTTCTTGCAAGTTGTCATGTTTCCATCACAATTCTTAAAATTATGGTTCTCATTGCTTCTTGCAAATTGTCCCCTCACAAAAAGCTATGCTGACCATTGGAAGAAAACCTGATGTAGGTTTTTATCATATACTGCAGAGGATAGATCTCACTCGTTCTTGTAAATTGTAGTAAACTTCACATCTTGATGTTTATTGTCAATAGAAGAATGTGCAGTAATAGTATACAGATGTAATCTAACTAGATGTTGTTGATTTGAATGTCAACTTTATTATTTATACAAAGTTATTTTCCTTGTCAGATTATTTGCAGACATAATGTTTATGGTAATAGGCCTGAATCATTGGTTGTGGCTACACTTCTTGAATTAAGAGACGTTCTAGGCCTTAGACTCTTGACTTAATTATTGACAAAACGTCTCGAATTTCAATTTCAAAGAAAATACCCTCTTTGCATCCCAGTTGAGCAGAAAATTATGAAATTCTTTTATATTTTTTCATTGTATTTAAATAGGATAATAAAATGGAATATTTCTGGAACCATGGTTGAGAGACAAAAAAATATGACATATTTTCGTACACTATCTGGCATATTGATGACATTTGGAAAGAAATTGACGCCATTCAAAAAGTATTTTGCTATCTGGTGGCCACCATAGTAGCAGACGTCGTGACATTTGAGCTGGAATTTACACCGTGGTCTTGTGAAGTTAGGCCAGGAATTGAGGAGAATTACTCATTGCACAACAGATGTATATAGTCTGACACGACCGACACTGTTTGGAATCGTACCTCACCATCCACAGAGTGCTCTACCATCTCAAACACGCCAACTTCCTCAATGCAGGCTATTACCAATCTAATTTCATCGCGATCGTTTTTTTATACCTTGAACTCTTCAGCTGAACGAAAAGTAATATTACGTTATCTTCGAATACACTTATGATATATGTGTGCCCAGAAGTGTTTTGCAAGAGTCGGCAGACATTTATCTCGATATGCTTACGAAATATCAGTATTTTTGTAGTGATAATAACAACTTCAAAGCTACGGTCTCAATAGTGGCAGTAAATTTGTTTGAAGGGACGATTAAAACAAATTATTCAGAGTTATCTGCTCACTGAGGATTGTGATAAAGTCTTATTTATGTAGGTAAAATTGAGTGAAGACATTGCAAGGAGAGGATGTTGTGTAATGACCACTCTGCTTGTTTGGTGTAAAGATAAATGTTCTCAACAGGTGAGCACTTGAATTACCCAGAGTTCCCTGCATCAGACTGTCCCATGATCCTCTCTTTCCTTAGACACGTCCTATCTGAATTTGAATTGTCCCAAGAAATGCAAAGAAAGATCAGTTTTAAGTATCAAATTTCAAGAAATGGAATTCTTGTAAATTGCATCTTTAGCTCTAAAGGTGTCTTTATTCATGTTCCTGGCACTTGTAGGTTCTGGTGGTAAAACATGGCTGGCCCTGATAACGTATTGTTTCCATGGGTATTTTGTCCGGAAGGTATTGGCCCATGACCTCTCTTGTTGTGGATAGAACAAGGCTGATCTAGATTCCAGATTCGCTACTCCAAGAAGGTGGTTCGGCTTTGAAGTTTTCATTGCTGGGACATAAAAGCGGTACCTGAGCCTCACAAAGATTGCGATGTAATTCTGGTATTTTCAGTGCAGGTCAGGGACCTAGTTATCTCCCTTTTCCTCCCTCCCGTGGGTTGGTGCACTTCTGTTTCTGCGCTTAGGTAATTTTGGTCAAGTACTGCAGATTTATTGGGGCCATTTCTGAAAATAGGTCATATTCTGGTTTATATGGTAACAGCAGTCTGTAAAACGAGCAATTAATTTGGTTTAACCTACATGACACATTAGTTAATTTTGCTTATTTGTCAGGTCATCAGAATAACCTACGCTCCAAATATCTTTGATCTAATGAAGAACTGCTCAGGTAATGAATTTCCTGTCAGATTTTTGTGGGTACATGTAATATGAATTATGAAAATATATGTCCATGTTATAAAACATAACTCAAGCCCGTTGTTTGAAGGTCCATTAGCCCTCTCCCTGCGAGGTTATGCACAAGCACAGCTCTTTAGGGCATCTCTGGTTGTCTCCAGCTGAGAGAGGGTTAAGTAGGCCTCTCCAAGCATTTCCATATCAAAAGATAATGCATGACAGTAATATTTACAAAAATATTAATAAACCGCAAAATGGCTGACGAGTTGAGGGGAGGGCAGAAACCCAGCCTGTGGGAGGGGATACAGGGGGACATAATCCCGTGGAGTGATAGCGAGAGATTTATAATTACTCTAGCAGATTTTGATGAGTTAGAAACGAGGGGATTGGGGGCCTCCTACATAAACTCTGAAACTCCTGTCATAAACTGTGCAACTTCAAATGAATCAGCAGACTCGGCTAATGTCTGTTAATAGGCGGAGGCACTGGCTGGCACGCGACTGGGAAGTTCTCAGCTCACACCAAACGCGTAGACCACGTGTGCGAAAGTAGGCAGGTGCAACGTGACCATAAAAATCGGAAAGTGTCATATTTTTATAGACTACTCTTTGGGAAGTGTTACGTCATCATTTTGAGGTGTGTTTTTGCAGAGGCTTTCTTTCGTGTTCTTTTGGCGTAGATAATTTACTTGTTAACCTTTTATCTGCTGGGGGAAATCATACATGCCCTATTGAGATGTAGCTGTTATTTTGTCCAGAGGATCTGTATAAGAAAGAGCTTTTCAACTTAACCCTCTCCCTGCTGCATGCAACTGGCGATGCCCTAAAGGACTGTCTATTGCTAATCCAGCAGGGAGAGGGTTAATCACCAACCCTCATTCAGGTTTTTTTTTAAATAAAATGTGTTTAAACCATTTGTCCAGCTTGAAATGTGTCTTGTGATGGATCTTTTTAACCCTCACCCTTCTGGATTAGGCACAGGCACAGCTATAAGGCATCTCCAGTTGCCTCCAGCATGGAAAGGGTTAATTAATGGAGGTATATCCTTTTCTCATACGTAAACAGAAAACAGTTTGCATATGTACTCAGTCATGCTGGATTATATAAGAATGTTCATGAATGTGGAAGCATAGTATGTTTATTGAAAACGAGAAAAAAATGAAATAGTTGTTTTGTGGATAATAACATGGCTGGGTGGGTCTAGTGTACACTGGCCGTGGTTAAAAATACACTTTCAAAGTAACTAGGCTTAAGGAGAGATCGTTAATTATCAATGGGAGAAATACAAGAATCTACTAAGGTTACACACACTGAACTGACTGGCATGCAGGGATTTACAAAACAATGACAAAGGCAAACTAAGAAAGCTTATATTGAATTGATGATTCACACACAGACACAGACAGACATTTAAAGCAACAACAATAATCTTAAGACATGTCACAATATTCAGGAGTCGAGTATAGTAGTACTAAGTAAAGATCTGCTTCACCCATCAGTGAATATGACGAATGTGTTCTTTATGTTTTGATTTTCTTGTCCTTTGTGTCAAGGTCAAGGTCACCTCTGTTGTGCGCGATCCATTTGTTCTCCAGCATCAGAACAACCCGTTTGGCAATGCACTTCCGAAATAGATTCCCCCGTTGGTTTTGAAAGGAAAACCCTTTAGTATGCATCTTTCTGAGTAAAGCTCTTGATTTTTTAAAAGATTTGTTGTGCAATTGATGGCCGTTTGATGCTGCATGTCAGCTGCTGTTGCAATGCAAGCAGGATGGCCGGAGCTTGCTGCTGGAGTGTGTCAGAGGGAAGACCGTGATGAGACTGTGTGTATCTCCGAGTGATGTATGCTGGGTCAGTGATGCCATCTGGGCGAGATGTCAGACGGCACCTGCCGTCACAGCTCAAAAACCTTAGGCATCTTCGCAGTCAGGGGCAAAACAGATGCTAATCCAATCTACTCGTGTGATAAACCTATACCTTCAGCCTCCAAAGGATGAAAGCGGTGCATATTTTCCTCGAAACTGTAAAGCGATACCTTTTTAAAACGTATCTGAGTTGCTTCCCTTTGGATGGTAGTCACAATCGCTCAAAATCATCGGCCATAATTGACATGTACATATAAATGTCATTGCCGAGACGCTCACAAAACACAAATCAGAATATGCCGGCGTTTAAAAGACCATCCATTTTGGGATCGGGATAATTAAAATGTTTACTTTGAAAAACGACAGATAATGGAGAATTAAAAAGTACAAATTGTCTGTCAATGAGTCAAATACAGATCTCTAATTTGTAGCTCCTGCAGCTACGATTTCGCCATTTTTCACCAAGGATTTCAAGCCTGCCAGTTCTTTTATTTTTTCAACCAAGGCACAAGGCGAGTACAAGGGTAATGCCAATTAATTAAAAGGTGATTTCTTGCTTGATTTAGCACTATTGGAGTCCGTGAGAGACCAGAAACACTCACGAGGCCACAGAGCTAGGCATCATCCATCACACTGTCACACACACACACACCCCCCTCCCTGTGCTACAGCTGGGGACTGCAACATGCAATGCGTGTGCATTAACCCCCTCGGAGCCGTCTTCTTGCATTAACTCTCTGCACCATGGCTCGTGACAGGACTCAGTAATACACTGATGGTTTCGGTTACAGAATTTTATAGGTTTTTAATTTATTTTTATTTTTAATTTCAGTATAATATTATTTTTATTTTGTGAAATGTCGATATTAAGAAGTACCGACTTCAATAATAAAATAAATAAAAATTCAGATTATGTCTATAAATATCACAAAATTCACTCAATATGAAATTTATGTATAACCAAATTTGTAATTCCCTTGCATTTCTGAATCTTGGACCATTCCAGAACATTCAAAGATATGATTCTCTAATCTTTTATTACCTTTAAAAATCACAGGTACCATTCTCGGTGATTATGCAATTTGTTGATTACCTCTTTATCCTTCAATCCTGAGAATTCCTGCTTAGGAACATGCAGTTATGGTTGAATGTCAAGGTCACCGATGGAAGTTCTTGTAAGAGTATTCATTATTCATTATTTGTCTGATTACAGACACCGTCCAGGCAGAAAGTGCCACTCGTTTACAACCAAAGAACGAGGGGATGAATCTCCAAGTCTTTTCATCCCCAATTAACACAATTCTAGTTGGATACTCTTTATGGTTAAGGGCCATGATCTGTGTTCTATTGGAGGCATGATGGTACCATGCTTAATCAAAGTCCAGGAGCATTGATGATACGTACCATGTTTAATCTAAGTCTGCAGGATTAAGAAACCTTTTGAGTATGATGTCATGCTCAAGGTCAAATGTTTTATGGTGATTTGTGAGAGAAAAAAATTGAGAGCTCAAAAATGTTTTGAAATCTCAGGCCAGAAACACTGATGATACGTACCATAGTTCATAATTCTCCAAGGACACCCTTCATGCTTCTGAATCAAGACCACTGCCGATCACGGGAATCGAACCTGAGTTGTTGGATTGCAAGTCCAATGCTCTACCAACTGAGCCAAAGGGGCAACCCCACTGGCTGAGAACAGTAGAGGCATCTTCTATAAAACCAGGCTACCTTTCTGTTGAAATTACTTCACTAGCTTTGTATCACTGGAAATGACATGCAAGTCGTATCAGTTGAAGCTCGAAGGCAAATCGTCAATCGAGTTTGCTTTTACATGCAAGTTATCGGGTTATCTGGGCTGGATAGTGAAATGAACTGGCAACAAAGCATGGAAGGATTTCATTATTTTTAGGGCGAAGGTAAATTTCTTTTTATTTCTTACATTGCGATTTATTTGTAATACGGGAGCTCCAGAACATGGCTTTCCAATTTCAAAGATGGCGTCTGTTTGTGGACTGTTTGAAGTGAAGCCTATGAGAGCCACCCGGAGCTCCTTACACTGTTCCACAATCACTTTTCATTTCACACAATTCTTTCATGTCAAATAACACTGTTTGAATCAGGCTTTAGCCGTAATCCTTGCTGATCTTTACAGAATGGTGGAATTGAGTTGGGAATTGGATTTTTTTCGGCAGCAAATGCAACAGTGTCTATTGATTGGTGTAGGATTGCGAGCCCAACAACCAATCTCGTTCTGTCATAGAAAACGATGGTAAATGAGGAATCTTTGCAGTTTTGCCATCAATGTTTTTAAGATGGACCAAAAAAAATGTTTTGGAACAAATATTTTTAAGAGGTGCTTAGATGTATTCATGTTGTGGCATGCTGTATTCATTATTAGCCGACTCAATGCCAACTCCCAGTAGAATTCTTTCTTTCTCTTTTATTAGTCCCGGTATAAAAAGTATTCCTACATAGAATTAGAAAAAATATCTCTGGTGTGACATTAGTAATTTCTGTTGATAATCTGCTATTAAGGAACCATTTTCTTAAAAAATACAAAAACGTTCGTGCATTTTCAGATATTTGTTTTTCTCTTGCACATATGGGACCAAGCCTCAACTCTAAAGTAGAGGGTAATGGTACACAGTCTACTGGATATTGGAAAGGAAGTATACCTCATTTTAACCCCCTATGTCTTCAACACATTGTCCTTGCTCAATACACACTTTCTGATACACTAACCTTTTTGATTTAGTGGATAGTATTTGTATTTTTCGTATTGGTTAGTGCGACGAAGAGTATACAGTTCATGTTATGAAAGGTTGAATATGGAAGGGTCGGTTTTTCCCTGCAGACAAGGGGTTAATTGGTTTGGAAAGGTTTGACTTCCTGTCGTATGGGCTCGTATGGGCTGGGGATACTCCACAATATTGGATGCAGGTGCGTTTCATGGCTGCCATGTCTTTCAGTAGTGGATAGCCACTTCATCATCGTATCAACATGCAGG
The DNA here is from genome assembly GCA_032361185.1 of Lepetodrilus ovalis. Lineage (NCBI taxonomy): Eukaryota > Metazoa > Mollusca > Gastropoda > Lepetellida > Lepetodrilidae > Lepetodrilus > Lepetodrilus ovalis. Next base: position 44,231 of record JAUTBQ010012239.1, read on the forward strand.
CAGTTGCCATGGTTTCGGTCCCTGTCAAAAACGTAAGAATGTCTTGTGTCTTGTCAGTCATTTGGGAAGTCGAATTGTATAATGGATCCTGCAACATTTAAAAAAAAAATAGTGATCTTTGTTTTTGTCAGTATTTTGTGTATGTGTTTTTTGGTTTAAAGATATTCTATTCACGACGAAATGGATGGGATACTTTGTGTAATTATATTAATTTGGGAATATTAGTCAACTACTTAAGAATGCCTCATGTCTTGTCAGTCATTGAGATGTCAGCTTGTATGATAAACCCTGAAGCCTCAACTGAAGTGATCTTTGTTTGTGACGGTATTTATTGTAATTAAATTAATTGGGAATATTAGTCAACAATGTAATAATGCATTGTCTTGTCAGTCATTGATGTCACATTGTATAATAGACCCTGCAACCTCAACTAAATTGTATTTTCTTTCTCGTCGCTACTTAATGTAATCAAATTAATTGGGAATATTAGTCAACAATGTAATAATGCATTGTCTGTCACATTGTATAATAGACCCTGCAAGCTCAACTGAAATGATCTTTGTTTTTGTCAGTACAGTGTCCCCTCTATATAAGGCTGTATTTGGGGTCCATCATATACCCCCAGCCTTATAGTACCAGCCTTATATAATAGTGCAGGTAAATAACAAAAAGTACAAATGGGGTCCACATCTGACCCAGCCTTATATCCGAATCCGCTCTGTATCGAACAGCCTTATATCGAGGGGGCACTGTATTTAGTTAAATTAAATTAATCGGTAATAGTTGAGATATGGTAGTATTTAGCGTAATTAAGTTAATTGCTAATATTTGAGATATGGTAGATGTGTATGAAGTTCCTATGAAGCTATCTTGTATTTTTCCTTCTGGAAAAATCACTTTTCAAGCTAAAACAGTAATTTGAAGATTTTGCTTGTAAATCTTTTTTTTAGAGATTTAACTGTTTCTTGAGTTTATTTTTGAAAAAAGAAAGGATATTTTTTAGAAGTCACTTTGCTCTGCTAATAGTGAAACAGGAAGAAATTGGAGCAGTTTAATGGGCAGTGCTTATGAAAAATAGCCAAGCCTGTTTTGACGTCTGTTTCCCTACACTTGTGTCAAGTATTCATGATTGCCGTCGTGGAATGTCATATCAAAGAATACCCCATGTAACTGTCCATTGTTAGCTACAGTTTGGTATTTATGTCATTGTCAGAGTTTTGGTATTTATGTCACACTGGGCCTGTCATCTTTAAAAATGACTGATTGCCAAAGAAAATATCTTCGACTGAGATCAAGCTTTGTTGAAATATCCTGTGTTTTCCAATTTCATGATCTTCAAACATTGTATTAAATATTGATGGAGAAATATGAAAAACTTTGAAAGTAGCATCATAAATAATCGACATAAAGAATGTCATCCATCCCATATGACACAATATTCCACGCAATGTGGGACACAAAAATGCCAATTTCTGTCCTTACAGGTCACTATAATGCCATCCATCATTCTGACATTTCATAACCAGCAAGAAAAGTGGGGAAAAAAATAAGAGAAAAGATTGTTCCAGCAAAAATAAGATAAGATACCTTTACAGCAATATGGGAGCCTTTGTTGCACAAAGGAGTTTTTGATACAGTTGCCGTGTTCCGATGTGATAGCAACACATTCCATCTGGTTTCCACTCAACAACAAACAGGGTTTTGTGCTCACTCTAAGAAGCCATTCACGTTTGTAATCGAGCATTTCAATGGCGGAAATTTCGTCATCATTAAATACTCATCTTTGACAGACTCACAATGCGCCGCGCTCGACAAAGTTTGAATTCATCCGGAAGCAATCGTCAAAGGTGTATTCCACGTTCATTGTTTATTCATGATGTTTCAATTAATGTTGTTCCTTTTATTTGCTGTGGATGGATAGAGGGTTGTTTGCAGTTTTCCTGCAGTAGATTAAGGCCCACTGCACTATATTTATGGACAATCAATATGGACATGTGTAGCATTGGGATGGTACAGTTAGGCAGGTAAGAGAACGCTCGACGTCATCCCCATTGTCCAGGCTGCACGGTATCGGCATGTTTGCGGTTCTTGGACTTTGATTTGTTGATTTTCTTTGTGTTCTAGACCAGAGAAATGAATCGTTTTATCTTTCATTAATCCTCATTAATGTCGCTGAGGCATATTTTATGCTGCATAATGATACTTTGAAAAATCTATATTTTTTTTTATTACAAGTCGTCTTCATTATCTTATTATTACTATATGGTATCTATTATTAATATTGTCAGTTTTTGTTTTATTATTGTTACATGTATTATTATTATTATTATTATTATTATTATTATTATTATTATTGTTATTTTTATTATATTTTCAAGATAATTTTTTATATTATTGTATTAATTGTGATTATTTTTTTATTATTATTATTATTATTATTTTTATTTTTTTTAAATTGTTATTATTGCTATTATTATTATTATCTCTATATCGATGACAAAGACCCAACAAATAATTGCCTCTTTAACATATCTGTGTATCAAGTTCAGCAGTTTCCTTCGTCCTAACGGTTATACTAATGTGAGTTATGTAAAGTGTATATCGCAGCAAATGGCAGCCATTCGTCAAGGTCAACTGGTCAAGTAAAAGGTTCCCATTTACGTTTCCGAATTATTATTTTTTTCCCCCGAGAGTCGTCTCGCGATCCCACCAGTGTCTTCCTGCATGAAACACATTTGTCGCACAACGGGTTATCCAGGAATATCGTTCAGGGAGACGGAGATCTTCGTCTCAGCGCCGTGTTCCCTTCCACTGGAAGCGACGTCTCGCATGTTCGTGCCCCGTAAAAGGATTGCTGTCTGCTGGATAGCTGTTCATCACTGTCGCAATGCTAGGTCCGGCTTTCATGACAAAAAGTCATTTCCAGCCCCTTTCTGAGGCTGTTTTGGGATTAGCTGGAGAGGTTCGTGTACATTGTCAGAGACGCAAAGAAATATCGCTGACGAGTTACATCACGATTCAGGACTCTCTCTCTCTCTCTCTCTCTCTCTCTCTCTCTCTCTCTCTTCTTTCTCTCTCTCTCTCTCTCTTGAAGGCTACTGTTTCAACTCTTTTGACGATCCCGGAGAAAGAAAAGTGTTAAGAAAGGGGATAATACAAGGGTCTGCATTTGCTGATACAGATTAATTTATAAACAGCTGAAAGACAGCTCATAATCTTTGATAAATCTAACCTTTGACCTCATGGGGGTCATCTTGTTTTGGACTGGTCTCAATTTTCTGTCTAAATATTCTGACAATTGTATCACAGTCTGAGAGATGTGAAGCTCAATGTCATCAATTACTCTGCAGTAAAAACGGGAGCTGTGTTACGGGAATCATTTCCAATTCCAAAATCGACCGTGATGCGTCTTCAGATGTTTTCTGATAAATGTTAACGCATCCCGCTGAAGACAACGTATTCTCATCTCAACAGGGGGAAAAAATCACCCCCTCTGTTTTCAATCTAGCAGAGCTATTCCCGAAATGACGACGTTCAATGTGCTAACACTTATGCACCAATCAAATGAATGACAGTAATAAAAAATGAATTATCTCCCCTGCAGTGACTAAAAATGTACCATTTGCACAGGGTCTTCGAGATTTATCACCCTTGTCAGTGACATCTCATAAGGTGAAAGTCTCAGCGCGAGTAACTTCTTTGACTGACAGTTTTTGTCGCCAGCTGTGGGAGCTGCTATGATTCTCCCGCGATTGCTATAATTGGACTGCAGGTAGTGGGGAATTCTCATAATGTGCCTCATAATGATGGAAACTAAACATCCATTTGTTGTTTATTTATTTCCTCAGAGGAGCTAACACAGAAAAAATTAAGAACCTAAATTTCTGAAATAGTGATTTTCTTTTGAAAGTTTTGTTTGGAGAAGCTAACAGAAAATAAAAATAACTCAATGAATTTAAGAACCTAAACTTTCTGAAATAATTATTATTTTTGTTTTATTTCTCAGGAAAAAACTAACAGAAAAAAAAGTAACTCAATGAATTTACAGAGCTCTAGATAAGCTTTTGTGAATTGGGTACAATACCCACTGCTTTCACTCTAATTGGGTATCCAAATAAATAATACCCACCAACTTTACTTAATTGGGTATCGATACCTTTCACCATATGCATGGCAATTTAAAATCATTTCCAGTATTGTATACTAGTTCAAAAACCTGCTACAATGTACGTTATCGACAATCCGATTATAGTACTGT
>JAUTBQ010012240.1:0-19469 GCA_032361185.1 Lepetodrilus ovalis
TGTCCCCTCGATATAAGGCTGTTCGATACAGAGCGGATTCGGATATAAGGCTGGGTCAGATGTGGATCCCATATTTAGTTTTTGCTATTTACTTGTACTATCCTATAAGGCTTGGGGGTATGTCATAGACCCCAAATTAAGCGTTATATCGAGGGGACACTGTACTACTGTTTAGGGCATCTCTGGTTGCCTCCATAAGGGATAGGGTTAAAGCTGTTTCAAGATTCTTTAACTTACATCAAATTGTTTTGAAATATTTGTAAACATTTTATGTCCTTGTCTTATTTTTAAAGTATTCAAATATTCTCCTTATTTATATACGAGATAATTTAATTTAAATAAATTGACATGATAATAAAAATGCAATGATTTAGCTTTGTGGAATTGACTGCTAGTGCTATGGCTATCAGATTTCATAAAATATATCAATAATTTCTAATTATATTCTGTTATATTTTCGACTTACATAAACAGAACATGGTAAGTTGTGTAATACATCAGCCAGACTCACATTAGTCCTACATCTCCACGGTGCGTTCAGCGTGAACTTATCTTACAAGATTAATTCCAGTCATACGCAAAATTTATGTCTAAATAGATGTATACATGGATGTATACATGTCACACTGACATTTATATCCAATTCATTAGCTTCAATTCTGCAATAAATATTGAGAGCATGTAATATAATCATTGTCTCCAGTTTCTATGACTTGAAGAATAACACACAAGTTGGAGCAATATGACATACTGGTATGAACTGGTGAGTGAGTGAATATGGAGTTTAACATCACTGCAGGAATCTTTTCCCCATTTGCGACAATTGTATGAACTGGTATATGATGTAATATTATGATTTCAATCTATTCTATAATGGAGTATATGTTCCATAAAAGCACAATCTTGTACATATAAATCATATTAACACACACTATAATGGTATGGCCTCATATACTTTATCATTGCATGACCCGACATATAACCTATTATGACATAATTCATATAGTTTAAGCATATTTTATTCAAAATTAATGAGAATTGGTAATCAAGCTGAAAAGCTTATTTTTATACCGCTCCTCGATTTCAAATACTCAAATACAGGTAATAATTACTGTAACACAATCCATTGAAGATTTTCAACAGGGACCATTTCTTGACACTGACATATCATTTCGTCAAATGCATACCAAGAAAAGTTATGCATTTCTTTCTATTGATGAGTTTATAAAGAATGTATGTAACAAGTGGATATGTCTGTCTGTGGTCGCTAGGTGAGATGAGATGAGGGACTGTCCTGTCTGTGGTCGCTAGGTGAGATGAGATGAGGGACTGTCCTGTCTGTGGTAGCTAGGTGAGATGAGATGAGGGACTGTCCCCACTGTGAGACGTACGTCACCAGACTGCCGACCACCTACGATGTGACAGAGGACACGGCCGGCCATCGGAGGCAATCATTACCCACACAGATGCCGCGGCTCTCCACGATATTCAATAGGAATATTAACACACTAAGAATGGTGGCTCAGTCATGGTATTATCCCAGTGGTATTAACTCTGGGGGGGTCAATAAAAACAATATGAACTCTCGCGTTGAGATTTCTTCTAGAGGTATGTGACGCAGAGCATGAGCAGGTACTGACTAGCTACCACAAGCATGATGACATGATATTCCTATATTCCCGTGTCAGGACTCAACATAGCAAGAACCAGATGGTATTTGGATGCAGATCAATACTGTATTATTTACCAGAAATGTTTGACGTACATATACCTGTCATTCAAGATTTATGGCATTTGCTACATGCATCAATTGCAGCATGAAATAAAACCAGCCATAAAATTCAGGAAGTATTTCTAAGAATGGAAGTCAATGAAAGAGAAATTCAATGAATGAAAAATTAGAATTTGACTGTTAATTAAAAATCACTAATGACAATAATGAGTATGGTCATACATGTTGTGACTATAATGTAAAAACATTGAATATCCTAATTATTATTCAATAAATGTACGAAAATTGTGCTGTGGATGGAGTGAGTGACAAACTGTTACATATACAGTGGTAATTGAGATACGGGTGAGTGAGATAGGGGTACACGTACAGTGGTGGGGGCATCGCCCTCGGACTCTGTATCCGTGAAGGACGTGATTCGGACGCGCAGCATGCATCCTCGACGCCGCACGATCACCGGAACGTCCTCCTCGTACACCGTGGACTCGCACAGCTTCAGATCAAACGATTTGCTCTGGTACCGCGATTCCTCAGAGCTCCCATGGTGAGACATGACTGTTGATCCGTCTATCCGGCCAGGTTTATTCCGGCATTATGATGATGGTGACGATGTGTTCTTCACACCAGGTGTCATGACCTATGTCATCTGTTTACCTCCTGTCATGATCCAACCGAAATATCGCTTGTATGTCTTACGTCGTCGGCATCTCGAAATTGAAGTCTGGAACTCCTCCAGGGCTCATGGTTCTCGGCAGAAAGTGTTTGGATAATCCATAAGTTATGCCCACGTTTCAAATGGCACGCTCCTGTCAGGGAAAACAGTGGCGAAGACTGAACGAACTACTATCGGAGAAGGCAATAGTCATGTAGCATCTCGCGTGAGACTGTTTTGAATCTGCACGATATTCAGTGAGCCACACTCCCCACAGTTAATCAATAGACAGACCAATGATATTGGTGTGTGTGTGTGTGGGTGAGAGAGATGCCAGGCCAACACACGCAGACAGAGATGGAACCCAGTCTAGGTCCGCACCGTCAGAACACCAGTCGTGCAACTTCCCACGTCACGTGTCATCGTTTCTTTCACGGATTCGACTTCCGTATTTCGCCGTTTACGTAAGCCGCATTCAGGCCAAGTCTACTTAACAATTCTTGTTTCCGAAGGTTACCTTTGCCTGGTGAATTGTATTGGCTTACGTCAGTGGGGGATGGGGGATGAAGCTCCACAACTGAGGACATAGACACCTCAGCTTGTGCCAGCTAGCTCTTGTCTGTGGTACCAGTCAATATCGCAGATACCTCGCTGCCTGGCTTCCGCCCCGAGCTGACCAGCCATGTACTAGGACCTGCCCGAGATCACCTGAATCACAACACGACTCACAAGCAGTCTGAGATCAGCAGATTGCCACTACTACTCAGAGTGGCTGGCAGAGAAGACAAACCTAGACATCTACATCTCCAGGAAATCTACAGCTGGCAGCAGTCAATGATCCTGCGTTAAAAAAACTCCAACTTCCTTAGGTTGTCGTGACAAAACAGTCACCCACGGCAAAGGGGTTAATAATCGTCCGGATAACAATTTTCCACCCACACGCGAAGTACGGACACGTGTCTGACTGAATACCGCACCGAAACACAAACACTCAGAGCAGCTCCCAATAGCTAGGTGTGCGTAAAAATCGGTAAAATCGGTAACATGTCTCGGGACTTTTTTTAACATTCCTTCCACGAGTTAATGTCTGGAAGGTAAACAAATGAGGCTGGTGTATGCAGATCAAATCAAGCCCAGCTGACTGCCTCCTCGGTTCTCTCACTGCCAACAGTAAATATGGTCACCTGCTACCCTGATGTACCGTACGCTGGCTCCCACTCGCACAACTCTCCATAAACAAATCCACTAACAGCCGGTAGGTCCGTTGATCATCCGGCCCTAGTTAGCCACTTACTGCATGCTCCATTTACCATCCGGTCCACTGAACTCGCTACATGTCCTACTGATAGTTCTCTCACAGTATTGATCCTATTTCTTCCCTGTCAACTCCCCCGGCGATGTAAATACGACAATATATAATGAATATATCTACAAACACGACAGTGTCGGTTGGACGTCTACAGAGCTTGCATCGTAACACTGACGTAGAAAGTCGACCGAGCATGAAAAGATCACACTGTCTTTTTCCTCTGTGTCACGGCACAGCGGTTGATATGGTAATGAATACAGCACCACTGTCTAACAATGAATCCTCTCACACAAATCTCTTATGACAATAATGGCCTGACAACAGTGTCATACACCTCATTATCTATTCAATCGCGTACATATATACACTAAAAGATTTTTATCAAAAGAGCAGTTTTGCAAGTTGTCCCGTGACCTTGACATTTGGTGTGTGTACCCAGCACACATTTACACACATTTACAAACAGTGTTTAGGTTTGCGTCATTGAGGTATCAGTAGACAGAATCATCCAGGATGTCAACTTATCCAAGCTTCATTCAGATATCACACACAAAAGACAGAATGTTTTGTACAGGATTATACACAAGATCATCCAAGGCTGCAATACTACAAACTGCATTCACAGATGAATCCCGATACTAAAGCCGAGATGTCGGCGAATGACGACAGCAAATAGAAACCGAAGATATATAGTATCATTTACATAAACACGTATCATCGTTCACCTCTATTCATTATCTCCATGTAGCATGAGTGTGTTTGTGTGTCAGAGGTTTCTAGAGATATGGGTCACGTTGTACGCAGCAACCATAGCAAAACCAGAGCTATAACTCTCTAAATACGAGTGTCATAACTTCCTATAGATATAATATGAGAGTTGTAACTCCCTACTCATGTATGCATATGAGAGTCATAATTCCATATTTATATAATACATATGAAAGTCATAACTCCCATTTCTATGTATGTACATAAGAGTTGCAACTCCCTCTAATACATGTATACACACGAGAGCCATAACTGGCCATGTATATGTACATATCACTCCCATAGCACTAAGAAAGTTGTGTAGAACATGCCCCAGGTCGTCACTTGTTCTGAACAGACATCATAATAACACTACTTTGTATACAACAGTTGCATAGCTGTGCAGGGGACATACATCTAGAGAGCATGTATTCAATATGATGTGGCCAAAGTGATAAATATTCTGACATTTATCAGCCTGTACCATGGGTAATTACAGTGCAAACACTATACAGGCTAGCGATACTCTGTGTCAATGTTAACCCTTGTAGCTCAAAACACCACTTTTCTTGCCTGCACATAACAAAGGACAATTTATTAAAATATTTCGACAATCAGTAAAAATTATATCATAGTGGAAATTATATGACATGAAATCATTAGGAATAAATTATTTACATGCAACATGCATGCAACAAAACAAACCGCGCTCTGATCAGACGACTATTAAGAAAGATTATTCTTGTACAGACTTTGTTTTTTTTTCTGAGACTTGCTTAGCAATATTGTTGTATTATCAAGAAAATATGAAAAGTTCAACAACTTGAGGTATCCCTTATTTAGAGAATTTCATAATAATGTCCATAGATTCACTAGCAAGAAATCATAAATTACAAAATAATCACATGCCAAATCTTTAATGTTTCAAAAACCCTGGAGATATAAGATATGAATATGTTCATTTTAGCCAACTAATAGTTACATAATACCTGATGAGTCAGCAATCTTGACATGTGGAAATGATTAAAGCAACTAGTAACATACTGTTTGTTGTTTGAAGATATCAAGTTTCATTTCATGGAATGCTCATAAAAAGAAAAGAAATACTTAGTATTCTAACTAAAAGGACAGAGTACTAACTTATTACTATTACAAAAAGGATGCAATACTAGCTTACTATTATTACAATCAGTACTATTGCAATATGGTACTAACTTAGCGTATTAATATAACCCTAAATGCTGGAGCCTGTGGTGTTCTCAGCCATAAATTGTTTGAGAAAAATTAAATGCTTCATCCTTCCCAAACTTTTGCCTCTTCACCAGTGATTTTACTGTCCGTTATTTTTTATTTATTTACTTGTCAGTTTACGGCAGTCGGTAACGTGCAACATCCATAGCTCTGATTGTTGCAGTAAACCTGCAAGTACTGGCTGGTACTGACAGACCAAGGATATTAGCATTGTCACGGTACATACAGCAAACTTTCGTGAACATTGATGTTGGGCTCCAAGAAAGAGACCTTGGCTCCAGTCCAAACGTTCTACCACTGTGTTACCACCCACTCCAAGTTATCTTTCATCGAAATCCCACTAACAGGAAATCTATGCTACATTTTTAGCCCCGTCGTGCAGTCGACAATGAGATGAATAGACATCAAACCTCGGAAACGATCAAGAGTTAATGGAATATTTGATTATCCAATAGATATGTATTGCTGTTGTCAGCTCAAGGTATTTGTACATCTGCACGTACACAAAACACCCAATGTGGACTTTATTCTCCGCCTATGTAGCTATAGTAGAGCCTGTGTATGCATTATGATCCTATCGCTTCCTCTCCCTGTACAAATGACATCAAACGAGATCACGCAGATGTACTCTTGCATAAGTCCGAGTTGTCACATGCAGGTGATATTTATCATGTCTATTGGGGATCATTTGAACCGACTGTTGTTCACACATCTACAGGCTGTCGCTCGAGCAGCCAGTTTCGCTGAGTTAAAATGTATATTGACATTGTACGAGTCAAGGCAGGACGACCAATCAGCTCTCTTTTATCAATAATACCCATAGCTTCGAGTGCTCAAACACGCTAAATGTTTTTACTGGTTGCGATAGAAACGATCTGAATCAATATTCCTATTGGCATGTGTTCTTTTTTCTTTAATTACATTCTCAGGATGTCAGTATTGTATTTCAGGTTAACAAAAGTCAAATTTCAACTAGTTATGGAAATATACCAGTCGCCTGCCAGGCACTGTTAGAATGAAACAGAACCTTTATTCACTGAAGCCGATGCTAATAATGCAAAATGGTAATATTGCACATAAACTACTACTTTATTGTCATTATTTGTTTACCTGGCCCCCGTTTCACGAAGGTGTCCTAAATATTTAGGAGCTCCTAAACAGCTATCACCTGGCAATAAGCGGTTCAGGATGACGTCACAAGTATTATTCCTTCATAAATTGACATCTAACTGAAACTGGGTCATAAAGTTAGGAGCTCCTAAAGTTAGGACACCTTCGTGAAACGGGGGCCTGGTTGTCCCATTTAACTTTCATAGCTGTTTAGTTTTCTAGTCAGTTTCACACTCTGTCCAAGATCTTACAAGCATGGCTTACATTAAACACTGACACAAGAATTAGTGTTGATATTATAAAATGTTGATCAAGGACGGATATTCACCGGTGAACTTGAATGCCATGCCAACCACACTGACGCAAACCACTATACTCAATCTGTTGAGTTCCACAACGCAGCGTGTTTTTTTTAATGTTTCATTTGCTATGCATACCACGTCATTGACATTCATGTCTGAACACATCGAGTGAAGATAATTGGACATAAATCATTGACATTGTAGTTGACATTCTCCGTGGCCCACTACCACTGATTTGTACGACACTGCACGCAAACCTACCCACGACATGTCGTCATCCAGACTGATGAAGTCTGTTCCTCGACGTTTTTATGGAGATGCCAGACACCTGCATGGCTTCCAAACTGCCTATTTAACCTTCTCCAGACATAAGGCAACTGGAATTGCCCAATAGAAAGCTGAACATGATTAATCCAGCAGGGATGTGTGGTGCAGTGATGTAGTTATGGTGTGGTGATTACTAACAGATAGCATAACCTACTGGTCCCATAGGACTTCCATTTTCTGGCATCAGTCGCATTTAAACAGTACTTTTTATTATTTTTTTTGGTCCTATTAAAAAAATCAACATACTAATTTTTGGACCAACATCAAATATATCAATCATTGCTTTTTATGAGCTTAGAAACATGATTCGTGCGATTCTTTATGAACTTCACCACAGCAATGTCTTAGAACATGTAAACAGACACTACAGCCCAAACCTCCTATAGGCAATGCCACATAAAATCACAATATCCAGACCTAGATTCAAACTCGAACCTTCAAGACAACTAATGTGACACAACTATTCCAACAACCATTCCAATATTGCTATTTTTACCAAGAATAAGAAGAACTTTCATTGCAAATAAACCATAACAGCTCGGGTGAATCATGACATGTTGGTTGTCATGAACTGCACCCAACATTCTATGGAACTGATCTGTATGCCATCAGGAGTTCTTTCCCTTTGACTGTCACTTCAACAGTATTGGTAATCATATTAGAACAATACATTTTACAAATTACTATCTTATATGGATAATTTGAACACATGGCGACAGAACATTCAAGAAAGCCTGTGCTGGTAACCATCAGGAAATCCAAAGATTTAGCTTCTTTCAAAAGAACACTGTAGACCGTATCCTTTTCCAAAGCAAATGACATAGGTATCGTTTCTCGAAGCTCTTGTATCCACTACTAGACCATCAGCACTGTCGTAGCGATCTCTAATAAAATGGCGCTCGTGCACTTACGAGAGCGCTATGGTCTAGTAGTGGATACTAGAGCTTCGAGAAACGATACCCTGAATGATGTATTGGGCAGTTATTTCCGAAAACAGCGCTTCCTAAATCTATACTTTATTGTCATATTTTAGTTCTATTGTAATATACGTCTGTCTGACTTCCAAATCATGTGACACATCTATTATCCAAAACATATGGAGCCAGATAAAATAGAATTCAATCTGTCTGCAACATCTATACAGCCTAGCATAGTATCTATCTCTCTCTCTCTCCGTGGGGAGATCTATACAGACAAAACAGATCTGAAGATCAATATGCTGGATACTTATTACTTGACAACTGGTAATAGTTTATTACTCCACAGATAATGGTTGTATCATTCACAGGTACAGTATCCCCTCGATATAACGCTGAATTTGGTGTCCAAGACATACCCCCCCCCTCCCCCCCCACCTTATAGTACCAGCCTTATAGGACAGTACAGGTAAATAACAAAAATAACAATGGGATCCACATCTGACCCCGCCTTATAACCGAAACCATGGTGTATCGAACCATGTTATATCGAGGATGTACTGTAATTTTGATCCCTGTTGATATAATTCATTTAGTGTTTGCTGATCAGTTCAGTTGAATTTCCATAGATTTCTATGTGTATTTATTTGTATTTATTTAAAAAGATCTTTTATAAAAAAAAAAAAATATTCTTTTTATAGTTCATTGCTAAAATTTGGTTTATTGAGTCAACAGATACTCAATTCCACAAGTTTAGAATGCTGGAAACCCTAATTGTAACGCTGAATACGTGCATGGTATATGAACTATATAATCATAAAATGTACCTAATAATCTTTCTTTAGTTGTATCTTCCCATAAAGTTTTCTTGTTACCAGAAAAATGTTATGCTATATTTTTTTACCACAAAAAAAATTGCAAATTACTAGTACTTGATCAAGTTTGAATCCCATTCGAAAACACAGTAATATTTACTGTTGTGTATCAACTATGTTCCTCTATTTACTGTTCTTAATGTGCTTTCATTTATTGTCCTCATTTGCCCCGATTAGAGGTTATCGACATCTGCCGGGACACAATTGCCATGCTACTAGTTACAATTTGACAATGAAAATAGGGGCAACTTCCTCATTAGGCCTCAATGAGAGTAGAATTGATTATGATCAATAATTGATGAATACGTATGGAAGGAGGGTCATGCTTACATTTCCTCACAAAACGGACGTCAGTATGGGTAGTCTCAGTGACATTCTGTACAATGTGTAATTGATACCTAGAAATCTTGCACACCAGTTGTAGAGATCACTGTTTGATATTCTGTTGTTAATGCATATATAAGGATGGATAGTGCATAAGGCTACTAATAGGGGGTGTAAGTCTCATCTGGTGTTATTTCCGGGTACAAGCAACCGGTGACACCTACTTGGAGCTATATAGCATTAGATGATTGCTTATCAGAGTTATCTTTATGAACATTGATATGGTCTCAAAATGGAACTACAGCTTTAATAAAAACATTCCAGTGAACATAAACCATAAAAGTAGAACATAGATTGTGAACAAATAAGCATGGTTGCTGATGATGCTTGCAGTGGTTGATATGAACGATGTCTGGATCTTGATGTTTTATTTGAATGGAATATGGAATATCAGTCAGTGCGTAGCTTTTTATAAGGCAGGGTCAGACGTGGATCCCTTTGTTATTTTTTTAACCTGTGCTATCGTATAAGGCGGGTACTATAGGGGGTGGGGTGGGGGATGGCATGGACCCCAACTTCAGCACTACATCGAGAGGACACTGTATTCGCTATATTGATAAGATGAAAATATACTCAATAAGGGCCTGCAAATATTTTGTGGGGAAGGTTTCTATCAAAATTGGAATTCAGCTTGAGCAACCTGGTGCTATTTTCTTAATATTATGTCTGCAAGTTCTTGAACAGTACATGCCACCTGTAGACATTTTGAAACACTTCGTTGTTTACGCTATATAAAGCAAGATTTATGTATTAACACAAAAGAGTTCCAATTTTGGATATATTCGAATAAACTATTGAGTGTTGGGGAATAATTACATCAATAAATAACAACTTTTGAGTGGATAAATCAAATGTAAGTAGTCTTGGATAGAAATTTTTTTGACCGTTATATAGGTCAACCATCTGTGATATTATGCTTTTAAGTAATTTTGTTGAGAATATAATTGACATCACACGTTCGTGTACTTGGTGCCACATCTATTCTCACAACTACAAACGTCAGTATGAGTACAATATGAGTTTCAACTTTTAAGAGTACAACAGCAAGAGCTGAGTACAACAACCTTTAGAAGTCTACATAGCAAGGGTAATAAATCAAGGCATTATCTCACTAGCAGTCTATATGCCAATGTCCTCAGATTCATCAACCAGTGCTTTTCATCTTTGGATTGTTTCATCACAACTTGGCTTTAATGCAGATTTTCAAATTGACATACTAGAAAATTATTAATTACAATATCAAAGTGAAATTCTTTTACGCAATTCGTTTCTGATGATTTATGATAATAATATTCAAACTTAAAAACCCCCAATTCTGCTTAGTCCAGAAAAATCAACAATAATAGCATACTATAATTCAATATGAATTTATACATTCCTATTGAGTGTTTGTTGTTAGATCTAGTTGTTTTCCTTTGGCAATATGTTCAATCTTAGTATACTTGAATTTGTAAGTAGTGTGATATTTTTCATTAACTAAGGTAGAAGATATTTTAAAACCAAAATAATTTTAGGCAACGTTGTAGCTGAATTTATAATTAATGTGTATTTAAATTAAACATAAATCTATGTTTGTTGAAATACAAAAATATACGATTTCTTAAAAGTTTTTTTTCAAGAGCAACCTAATTTTCTATGATCATCATTTTCTATTCTATGGGTATTGTATTTGCATAGAAATTTATTATTGTCTACTAACGACCACTTGATCCCATATGCTTCATCCATTTAGGTTATTAGGATTCATATCATATTCTTAGAAATACCCTTTAAAAATATATGCTGATCTATTAGGAGCAGAGAGTTAACAAAGACTTATTGATGGAAATCCTCATCGGAGTTGTTCCGTTTGGATTTTCACAATATTGAGAGTCCATTAAGGAAATGTCTTGATTATCCCAGTGCCAGTAAGTAGCAGGTTATACATTGGAATCTCAAGAGGTTGTCCTGTGTATCCAATGATGCAATAGATTCTGTATACACTGTACATGAGCTAGAACTTTGACTCAGATTTCCACGAAAAATATTAAGTCAGTATCTTAAAATTTGTATTTTCCATTTATTCATATGTATTATCATGATGCTTAGTTATTTTGGAATATTATTTATAAATACATGCTGAGAAATTATTTATTTCAAATAATACAATACAGTCAATGATTAATTTGAAATAATATAATAGTCAATGTTTTATTTGAAATAATATTATACTGTCAATTATTGATATGAAATAATATTATACAGTCAATTATTGATTTGAAATAATAACACAATTAATTATTTATTTGAAGTAATATAATAGTCAATTATTGATTTGTAATAATGTAATGCAGTCAATTATATTGATTTGAAATAATTTTATACAGTCAATTATTGATTTGAAATAATACTATGCAGTCAATTATAGATTTGAAGTAATATAATTAGGAGATACACAGTTCCTATTGCAAATTTTCAGAGAGGTTATCGTCGTTTAACCAGGTGGGAATTCATTTAATTATTTAATTAATTTAATTAATTTATTATAGTCAATTACTTATTTGAAATAATATAAAGCAGTCAATTACTGATTTGAAAGGATATTATAGTCAATTATTGATTTGAAATAATTTTATACAGTCAATTACTGAATTTTGGTACAATATGATGATTAATGTCATAGTGATATTTTAAGCTTGTGCTCTTCTTTCTGTGAGTACTGATACCTACAGCACAGGATCAGCTTGTATGGGAGAAATAATCCTGCAGCAGTTTGTATAGATCAGCAATCAGTTTATATCGGCATCAGCGGACACCAGTTGAGCACTGTGCATACTTATATGGAAACTTGGAAATATGTGGAAATGGGTTCTGTGATAAAACTAATAAATTTACACATTTCTCATAATGGGTATATTGAACATTTAATTTAGATGTACAGTGATCCCTCGATATAACACTGTCCGATGCACCGTGGATTCGGATACAACGCGGGGTCAGACGTGGATACCATTTTTATTTTTCATTATTTCCCTGTACTATCGTATTAGGCGGGTACTATAACGCAGGGGGTATGTCATGGACCCAAACTTCAGCATTATATCGAGGGGACACTTTTCCACTGCATTGATGGAGACCACTTGTCCGCTGGGCATCTCTTGCTGCAGGGTTAAGAAGGTTAATTAATAGCAGAGTTCTTGCGTACAGGATTCATGTGTACTCACAGACCTGTTCACTGCTATGATTTGGGCATTTTCTCTATGATTTCTGGGACTTTATGCACTATTACGACCCACTGGTGTAAAATGCACTTTTTGTACAGGGAAAGCTATGATTTTTTAAGTAGAAAATTTGAATTAATCCTGCTCATTGATTAACCCTTTAAGGCCCAGTGACTTGTACAGAAGTCAAATTTGCTTGAAATAAAAGCATTATAACTATAACATAAATTAATTTATATATATTAAAACATATATCATTACAACTGTTGGTTATTCATCTACAAGACACAACAAAAATTAATTTGATCCGAATTATATTACGAACACACAAGCACATTATGTGCTTGACTTCTGTACAAGTCACCGGGCCTTAAGGGGTTAAAGTACTTTTATAATATCAAGTCGTTGGATAATGTTAATATGAAAACACACTTAGTGGAGAGTACTTTACTAAATTCTAGATACTGTTATGTATTAGTTTGTAAAGATTAATTGCTCATTATGATTCACTATTTTACGTAGCAAGCATTGTTGAAACAACTTACCGGTACGTCCAGTAATAATAATAATATAATAATAGTCAACTACTAGATACTGCTATGATCATTATTGGCTTTTCAAAGCTAAATACACATTTAAGACATTTATGATCAATATCAAATGCTGTGGTTGATAGACTCAATGCTAATTTAATATCGTCACAAATGGGTGAAAAATCTCCGCAGCAATGTGACTCCATAACCACTCACGCTAATTCAATACATATGCTTCTGTGCAAACAAATGCAGACTGCAAATTAGCAGGAAGAAGACGAACAAACAAATTAGAAGATACATGCACATCGTTCATATTTGACAAAATCAATTTTGTGTATGTTATGAAGTAAGAGATGAATGGTAGAAGACAATAATAATGTGCAAATTTATATTGCAAAATCCATGCTTGAAATATTACAACAACAAAAGTAATCTTGTTTTGTTTCACTTGTTGTAGGATACCTCTAAAAGCCATGAACCTAGTATTCTATATCTTGCATGATGTTTAATTATTATTCATTTATTGTCATCAACTGGCCTGAAGATTACGACATATCTTTAATACAAACTCGCGCTCAATTCACGGTTTTGTTCATAAATCTCCACATAACATTTGAGCATGAGCATGAAATCATACTCAAAGCATGTCGTAATCTTGGGGCCTGATGTGGCATTTATTGACAATTCACGGCATATGGATATTGCTCTCCACACAATACATCATAGCTTATGTTACTAATCAATTATTCAGTAGTTGTGTTGTTATACCACAATAAAAAACAAAACAGCAGCAGCAGCTGTAATTCTTAGTATTGGTATTCATGTGGGCAGAAAATTATAAACATGTTTCTGATGTTATCACACTTTTCCGTAGCTACTGTTCAGCAGTCATGGTTAAACAAACAATTGAAATGGGTGTTGCTATCGAAAACCTGAGTTTGTTGAATGATGTTGCTGGTACATTTGACATACAGTGTCCCCTCAATATAACGCTGAAGTTGGGGTCCGTGAAATAACCCCCCCACGTTATAGTACCCGCCTTGTACGACATTACAGGGAAATAATGAAAATAAAAATGGGATCCACGCATGACCCCATGTTATATCTGAATCCGTGTTATATTGAGGGGGTACTGTATGTGAATTGAAAAAGTATTGCCTTTATTATTGATCTGGGGGGTATCGATATGAAACAAAATATGTGATAATTAAGAATTGACTGCCATTTTTATTACGTTCATCGAGGTATGAACGTAAAAACCGATGTGCAAACTGTATGAAGCCGCAAAGTGGTTCATACAAAAGTTTGTCGGATTGTCGGATTGACAATAAATTTATTTATTTCTGAATGGTTTAGAGGTGTCCAGTAAGTAAAATGTTGCACACCGCAGTATGGCCGTACTAATTAATTACTACGACAGCTGCCAGGATCTTGTACATTAAAAGACATTTCGGCATGAATATTTGCAAATTTCTTTCTTAAAAGTGCAGATTTATTACAAATTTGGATGAACTCGTTACCAGCATGTTTTCTGAGACATACAACTGTTTACAAGCTGAAATTTGTCATAGCCTTCAACCTTCGGTCCCTAGGTAGACGAGAAATTTGAGTATCCCCTGGGAAATCATGCTAGTAACTAATATTAGCGGCTTAAAATTAATATCCAACATATGTTATGCTACTGCCAGTTTTTAAAACCAACATATTTCTTCAATACACCTCCTGTTGACCATGGATATCTTGTGTATGTTGAATGTTCATTTTAGGTTGCTAATATTAGTTACCAGCATAATTAA
This sequence comes from Lepetodrilus ovalis, assembly GCA_032361185.1. NCBI lineage: Eukaryota > Metazoa > Mollusca > Gastropoda > Lepetellida > Lepetodrilidae > Lepetodrilus > Lepetodrilus ovalis. The sequence goes on from JAUTBQ010012240.1 coordinate 15,139, forward strand.
CATATTCCCAATACGATGTAATGCACCAATTCAATCAATTAACTTGTATTCCTGATACTGACTCTTTGCTTACTTAATTTCTGCCATTTTGGTTTACCGACTGTCAACATTTAAACAATTAAAATACACAAATTTTATAGAAAATTAGTTAACCAGATAATTGGCTTAGTCACCTACTAAAATATATATATATTTTTTTTAAATATGTCCTTTTATGGAGATAATCTGGAGATAAAATGTGGCTTTCTAATTGGAGAGTCGTCACCTATGGGTGAGGTATTCCCGCTGCGACGTAAAGCACAAATACATTCATTATAATTGGAGATAGGAGAGACATACGTTATTGTTATTATAATAATGATAAAAATAATGAATATTTTTATGTAGGACAAGTGTGTTAGTGTACCAGGACCTGCTTATTAAGTTGTCACATGTTGTCGACATCGTCCCCAATCCTTATTGTAATTCACTAAATGTGACTGATGTGCCCTGCTGTACATTCAACCTGAAGAAAACGGACAATGTCATACATGTAAACTATGACCAAGCATTTTGTTAGTTTAACATTCTGCTCAAGATTCCGCTTGTTAACGGCTCAGTCCATGTGTCCGAGGCAACAGGCAATCACTTAATTATGCTGACATTTTACTGTCACGATTTGACGATTGTCCGGGTAACTCAATTGATATCCCTGGCAGTAGAGGCCTTGGAGAGCACACCTGTTGACCACGTTTGTCTCCATGTTTGTCTCCATGTTTGTCTCCAGTCGGCATACAATATGTCCATTATTCACGAAACGAATAGGTGAAATCTTACTTAGCCAATATTCAGTCGATTGAACATATGTCGATACAAAATTAGGATGTTTTCTTTTGATGATGTCATCTGATGCAGTAGTTATTGGTGAAATAATCTTGAAAGTACATGTACTGTTGTCATAGTATGTAAATACTTTTGGAGTACGGTATCCATCTCTTTGATTGATGCTTTGTATCCACTTGTTTTAAATGTTTGTCCAGTGGTCACAAAATATATTTGTTTGTACAGTGTCCCCTCGATATAACGCTTAATTTGGGGTCCAGCCTTATGCAATAGTACAGGTAAATAACAAAAATAAAAATTTGATCCAAATCCAAATTCGCTGTGTATCGAACAGTGTTATATCGAGGGGACACTGTAGTCACTCCATTAGCATAATATAATTTGGCAAAAAATGTACTAACAGTAAACAAGCCGCTGTCGTGATTAATTGACGAAATGTTACTGAGACTAACTGGTATGCTAACATTTCATTCACAAATTATTAATTACCATAATATGATCAGTGTAAATTTTTTAAATAATCCAAATAAGTTAATGCTAAAAACCTTTTTAACTTTAATGAATTTCTCTAATAGAATCCACAATTATAATTTTACTAGTAAAGTATTTTTATATTTAAATTCTCGTTGACAACTTTCAACATAATAGTAATAGTTAATTAATTTCACTTACCATAGGTAGGATATTTAACCTCTTCGTATTTAGATGAGATTGGAAGCACACTAAGTGTTAACCTCACACCGGACAGTGTGGGTCGTATGTCTCGCAGAGGAGTGAACAAACAGTCAATGATATCTGTGAAAAACGAAAGCTTGTACAGCAAGCGCGGTGGCCAATCGCCAAGCCCGAAGCGCCTCCGTCTAATGACAACAAACCCGGCTTGATGATTTACTTCATGTCAGTAATTATAATATATTGATTTCTGGGTTAACGCTATTAGACCGTCGATAACTACTCGCGCAGAATCCACGCCGGGTCCGGGAATGCACAAGCAGGTTGTCTAATCTGTTAATCCCCACCGTTTGTGCCATCATCCTTTGTCAGTTAATGGACTGGAACTGGGGTTTAAATCTTCGAGAAAATTTTGGCAGGGTTTTTGTGTGAACTGGGCCAGAAACTGAAGTGATCTGACACGTGGAGAGAGAGAGAGATTACTATCGCGTCAATCAATCAGACTGATAGTAGTTTCATATCAATTGATCTTCAATCAAATTGCTGGGTGTATGTTGTCGATGTTTATAGGTTTTTCGATATGACTTGATTGTTACCACTTGATATCCAATATGGGTAAATATCTTGGAATAACTCAGTACAAGTTATTACATGTTTTTCTTCGTTTCTTATGTTGTTTTGGTACATATGGACTTCAAATATTAGGTTAATATGGCTTATGACAGAGCAGTGACTTACGTTCTATAGTAATTGACGTATAATTATGAAGACAGTGATGGAAATTTACCAATAAAACTTACTAGCCCGAATAGTGATACAAATAACAAATGTTTACAATAATCATGAATTTCTACTAGCCCTTAGGATACCTTTAACATTGTGAGAAATGGCCCGGGCTAGTGGGCTAGTGTTAATTTTCATCCCTCGAAAACATACATGTAACACTCAAATAATGGCATATTAAAATTTTAGAGTCCCTTTTTTTTAATATTCCTTAAATGAATTAAAGGTAAATTTTTAATATTGTGGTCCACTGAAAAAAATGAATGGGAAAAGTTTATCTTTTCATTTACTATACCATGAGTTAGTACATTTAGTCTGTGCTTGCTTTATTACGACCATGGTTCTAATGTATAATACATGTACTTGTTGATTGGGATGACATTTAGTCACAGCAATGTTCGCCTGTTTGAATGGGTCAGCTGTTCAAATATGCTTCCTGATAGAGCATGGACGAAGCTATTCTCCAATTTTTAGCCGTAGAAAGTGAAGCACCACTAAGATTATTATCTGGCGTTGTACAAACAGTGAAGTGGTTTGTAGCAGGGCTCTTAGCTGGTTGTACATGTACGCTGTAAACAGCATCTGTTCTCTGTTGTCAGATAACTCAATAATTATGTGGCCTGTAATGATATCGCTGCTTTAGCAGATACTTTCAACTGATACGAGTACAACTTATTGTTTCTGTCCGGAATTTATTGTCATCTATGGGTGAAAAATCCCCGCTGTGACATAAAACATGTTTTACTCGCTGTCCGGAATTTACATTCAGTAACCATGACATCAGTTGTGGGTCTTCCCGATAAGTCACAGGATTTGACAACACGTCGTCAACATTGATAGCAATTGATCTAGCATTTAACAGTAACCTAAGTCTCCATGCATTTTTTAGGCCTTTATGCCAGTGGGTTAGTTGAATTTCAGCTTTAAATATGCATTACTGTACACAGTTGGAAATCTCTAGGAAATCAACAGGTAACAAAAGTTGATTAGATCTTGAGGTGCATGCAGTGCAGGGTATTACGAATAAAAACAAAAAACAGGATATAGGTATGCGATCAAATATGAATGAGATTAGTAAAGTGGGGGGTAACATTTGACTTAATGCACAGCGACAGCTTCTTGAAATGCACGCCAAGCTTTTCCATGTGTTATAAGCATGCAAACAGATGACTGTTAATCCAGAATATTCCTGTTGACATTTCTTCTATGGTTTGATGATATTCCGTAATTACTCTAATAATTCGAACAGCAGGAAATAATTATATTTGTGGCTGTTCGAATTATTAGAAAAAGATGAAAATTGAAAATGATCTGTGTTCTTATTATTAGGGACAAACAAACTAAGGATAAAATATGATTGTAATTAAAATGATAACTAAATAAAGGAATATCTTTTAATGAAAATTCAAAAGTTAGAAAAAGACAATAAATATGTAGAAAAGTAAGATTTGAAAATAATGGTCATGTTGATATTTTTACTGTGGCAAAGCTTTTTATTTTTGACAATTAATTTAGTTGTTCGAGTAATTAGAGTAATTATCGTAATTTATCACTGACTACAAAGTTGTCACCTGCATTGTGCTTGCCTTACAATGTATTGTTTGTTAGACATTTACCATGTGGTTATTCCAATCTTAAGGCATTGCTGCATTTCGATTGGCTACCTGAAAATGTCGTGATAGGGTAATATTGGTTATCTACTACCATCAATTGCAGAGTATACATAAGGTACTAGCATTAATAAAGAATGCCTTCAGTATGGTGTTGATATTTTCTGAAACAATATGCCGACACATCATAACATGAAATGGCAGCTAGATAATAAAATGTAAGTGTAACAGACATGCACTGTAGGAAGGACCATCTTCTCAAGTAGAAGCTCAATAACTCGCCTTATACTACATAATGAAAATTCATGCAGAATATATTTATTTAAGATACAATCTACAATATCTTTAACATTTTACTGTTGTACCCATATATATATATATATATATATATATATATATATATATATATATATTACACCACAAAGAAATTTGTCCCCATACCCG
>JAUTBQ010012461.1:0-19462 GCA_032361185.1 Lepetodrilus ovalis
AGAGAGAGAGAGAGAGAGAGAGAGAGAGAGAGAGAGAGAGACAGAGACAGAGACAGAGACAGAGACAGAGACAGAGACAGAAAAAAGGTAAGATAGTATGGGTGTGTGGGTAGAGAATTGTACCAATTGACAAGAAATGTCTAATGCAATTTAACAACTTTACAATTACTGCGGTATACATTTAGTATGCATGACTATTTACGGACGACACGTGTACTAAGACATGCTGATTGGAGAGGATTGGAAGCTGAGTATTTTTAGGATATTAGGACGGTTTCGCTCCTTGAAGACCAACTATTTCTATTGTTCTGATGTCCCACAAACACCATTCCTGTAATTGTGTGGATTACATGAGCTTATAGGCCACAGACAGACTGATATTCTACAAAGACGCTTCTTTACTGGATTAATTAACGGAGAGTGAAAAGGGGGTAAGGCGAGTTGGACGCGGCATTAACATCGTAGACATTCTGCCCCGAAGCTATGTTTCCTAAGCACGGAAGAATGCATGGAAAGAAAACTAATTAATCATCCTATTGAATATCGGTGACCTACTGCACACTACTGGTGTGTATACGCTGATATTACATTAGAAACAACTTATAGATACTAATATGTCACATAATAGTCTCTACGGTGTAATGCATATGATCTATGATCCCCAGGGAGTTTAGATACTGAGGACATACTGATCTATTGATCGGGATAACAATAATGTAGAGCTTTGATAATGGATTAGATTGTGAATCTAACGCATTACAAGACGATTTAATAGTATTATTAATATTAATGATTATATACAGAATAATGGGAACATGTACGTCGATAAAGCAATGGATAAATCAAGAGAACGTTAAACGTATTCTAACTGTGGTATGTGGATATGGTATATATGATGTATTGGTTTAACTTAATAATACTAATGGGTATATTACTACATGTATACCAATACAACAAACCGACATGATCAAAGCGCATCAGAGTGCATTCATGTTTCCCTTTCAACTCCCTATGGTGTCGTTCTAATTGGCATAAAGAAATTGACCAATATTCAACAGGCTCAATAGAATGTCTAATTTAAGATTATTTGAAAGATAGCCTTTTTTTTTAAACTTCTGTTTGGAAGATTCGGAAATTATTCATTATTGTGTTTTGCTGCGTAGACGGAATACATGCGTTCAGATCATCTTATATTAAACCATGGGGAAACATTATTGAAGTTCATGAGGGTCTAAGTCTGGTATGTTTCATGAAGAAAGCAGAAAGCAATATTGTCATTTTGATATAAAACAGAAACTTCTTAATTGTATTCAAATGTACTTTTACCCGCTCTTTTATGAAGATCTTGCTGCTTAATAAATTCCGAGGCTAGATTCGACATATCTTGAAAGAAGGAAAACACAACAAAAACAAAAAACAGCAGAGTATCAAACACGACAGAAACCATCCATCATTGATATTGTCCCAATTGGTCTATGGAAATAGGATTTCCACTCTTAGATCACCATCCAAACATTACTGAACATTTGTTTCTGTTAAAATGACGAGCTCATATCTTCAGCGAGATGAACCATCAAGAAAGAAATTAGAAATCTCCGTCACAATTGAATGTCTATAATGTCAAATCAATTGGTAAATGTTAAAGCTCAAGGGTATCGTTTCTCTAAGCTGTCATATCTTCTCGTAGCGATCTCTTATGCATGGCGTGTTTGTACTTACGAGAGCACTATGGTCTCTTAGTGGATATGAAAGCTTCGAGAAACGATGCACAGGCTCATTGAATCTGTATGTTTCCGTCTTCGTACATTAACACACCAACAACAGTATTCTATCATAGCAATGGTGTGGGGCCTACAACATAGGATTCTTGAAGCTTATGTTCAGCAACCAGAAGGATATTGGAATTTAGGGAATTGCATTCAAAGCTGTATTTTACTGGGAGAGGACGGTTTTACAGGTTTTGAGGCAATAACGTCAGTGATGAATGAAGTAATGTTGAAATTAAGGACAGTTCTTGTTGTCACGGGAGATAACAGGGCTACGAGGTTGGTAACAGTTAAGAGCGTGTGTAGGTGAGTACAGAATGTATTGCAATACACGTGGGATGTGATTATTTATACCGGTATCCGTAGGAATAAGAAGATATATGATTCGCTAAACCGGCGGTGTATGCCATGTATGATTGATGATGCTATCTGAACATATTTCCCTCCAGCAAAGCAAATACAAGTTAGGAATCCTGATCCAGGATCCGCAAAGAATCCAATACGGATCTAGGCAGGACACTTTTGCCTCGGATGTCCTGCTTTTCATTTTAGCATCCAGGTTAGGTGACCTGGGTATCCTTTCAACATCCACTAAGAGACCATAGAGCTCTCTTTGCCCAAAACTAATGAACTGCTGGATAAGAGAGCTTTGTGAAAGGATACCCTTGCCTGGACATCTAACACGATCCCTGAGTTGTTTTGCTGTGCATACATGATTGATGACGGTTCTATAATATATACCAGCCTGCACTCGCACTGTGTAGTAGGGTTTCTGGGTATGGTGCAGTTAATAATGCAATAGAAAAATACACTGTTAAACTTGCTTTGAGATTACTCGTTTTGAGCCAATAGTGTACCCATCACAATAGACACGAAGTTCATGCTTCTACTGATTAAAACGTCAAGTGATCTGAATCAGAAACAGCACGCCCAATGACTAAGGACAGAACAGAATTCTGTATAACATACAGATATCAATATATAATAATGTTCAGACGTACTTCTATAGACCGTGAGGTGTATTGATCTACCATTCAGTCACCAAACCGTCATTGCATTAAGCATCAATGCTAATATAACAAGCCTTCTTTCTTTCATTTTTTTTAAATTGGGATTTAGTCACTTTCAAGATTTTAAAACTTATTAAACGGTTTATCAGTTTAGGGCAATGATGATATCTGTATTGCCACGGTACATAAGGCGAACAAACCTACACTGTAGTGCGACAAGTTTCAGGACATAACAACACGAGATTCGACAACGTGTACAAAATAGATTACACTTCAGATTATCTCCCGAGGAGAGCCTTTGAAGTGGCACCGCCATCTCGGTTCAGTCATACGCCATTAAAAATAAAAGATAAAACTTCCGTGGGCATAAACACACACACTGTTCTCCTGTTCCTCCGCCAGAAGACGTGGGCTTTGAAGGGGAAGCAATCCGTGATGTAATTCTGCCCTCGGGGCTAGATGGCCGACGAATCACTTTCCCAGGTTCGTTGTTATTCTAACCGATTTAGCGCAAATCAAATTCCCCGAAGTTTAAAGACTGAGAACATTCTGTTTCGATAACAGGTGGATGCAGATGGAGATAACAATGGTCTGTGTTTGTGTGTCTCCGTAAATCAGACTTCATCAACATGGCGTCGGACCGTAAATCGCTATCTGGTTATTGCTAATGTTAATCCTGTTGAAAAATCAAACGAAATGTGAGCGAGTTGGATTTCTTTTAATATTATTTGATTTCAATTTTACGTTACGGCTGGGAAAGCAATAACAGATCGAAGATTAATTTTAATATCCCGCGGGGGAGAAATATGATATTAAAGATCATGACATTCGGGAGGGATTATCATAGGTCGATGCTTCATGCATTCGATGGAAAACGGTGTTTTCTTTGATGTATTCTTTACCAATCGTAATGTCATATGTGAACACCTAAGGTATTCCCTTTTTGACGGGATAGTAATTTCAGATTTAGCTTCCGTCGATTGAGAAATCAGATCCTATGAATATTCTGACAACCCCACAGGATATCCAATACAAACACAAATGTAAACCTAATTTCGTTTCGCCTTTTTATCACTGTGTATATTCACAGCTTATGAACGGTAGATCAGTGTACGTGTTAGAACGCATAACCAGCCAATGCATTTAAGCATGCTAACTTAATAAATGTTGTCATCTACGGTGTAATGCTACCATGCATGATCGATACGTGAATACAATGATTAAACCCAAATTCAAACAGACTAGATCCGACCCGCAACCACGGTCCGAGAAATTACATATTTCATCAACAACTGCAATCAGAATATCGATCCGCGAAAAGAAATAAACCCCATGCCCCATCTTTCTGATGTGTCATTATGATGTCTTGATAGGGGAGAGTTACGGAAACACGAGCCCATGGGGTGTAGGAAATTGAGACCACTGAAAGCTGTTGATCGCCGGGGTATCTCAATGTTAATGTTACGTGTTTCTCCAGACCGGTGTTCAAAGACCCCCGCTGCCATAATCATAACTGAAAGGAACACGATCTCTCAAGCTGATTTACTCACCACACGACCTAACCGTCTACGCAAGTAAAAAAGAATTACCAGCATCACAAACAGCGAAATCTCTGAGAGTAGTAATTTATAAAATGCCAATATGAATTGAGGAAACTTTGTTAAATATAGATCTCCCTAACGGTGATGTTCTGTGAGTCTCTAGTTAGCACGTAACCCAACCGTCTACATACTAGTGATAACCAGAAGTACAAACAACGAAGGTGGTGATATATTATATGATCTACGTGAATCAACTTGAATCCATCTTAAATATAGATCGCTCTATGCTGTCTTCGAGGAGTGGCGGCGATGTGGATTTGCAGTGAAGGATTGAATACTTAATGTAAAAGATCTCGACCGATGCTAGAGGTTGCCGATCGTAAACGTTACTCAATTTACGGGTTGTTGTTTAATAAGGACTCTGGAGTTGTTTGCTATTTTTTTTATATTTTTTTTCTGGTCTTGTAAAAAAAAAGCTTTAAACAACCCAGACAGGTTCAAGGTTCAATTATTTGAGTGCAGTTACACATATAGTTGAAAGTGTTAAATGGTATGTTACATGATTCCCTATGAAGGTGTAAAATGAATAGTGGTTTCAACAATGACGCAATCTTGCATTAGGTGATTGAACTTTTTACAACAATTGATCAGTGAGGATACACAGCAACGTCCCAGTGCCCTTTCTATAGCTAAGGTCTATATGGACGATCGGATGGAATTAAAAGTTAATAGCTTCATATCACAGCAAATTGTATTAGATTCTCGGTAGGTAGTTTCCATTAACGTTCACAGGAAACCGCGCTGCAATCCATTTCGAAAGGTTTCTACTAATAACAAGAAAGCCTACTGTTTGGTTTTGTCCATGTGCAAAGCATACTATGGAAGGCAGTAACACTATTTGATGGTGTATGTAATCCTAAAAGGTCCGTCATCTTGTATAGGGCTAGCATTACGTTCAGTATCTACACGGTGTGGGAGGAAGCTATTAACCACTTCCCTGTTGCATAGAGCACACGGGCAGGCACTGCTCTTTGTCCTCGGCATCGAGAGGGTTAACTGAAGAACGGAAGACTGTCAGTGGATGCTATTAACTCTATTGCTGCCGGATTAAGCACAGACCCGGCTCTTTATGGCATCTCTGGTTGGCTCCGGGATGGAGAGAGTTAACCGAATGTAAGATCATAGTGGTATTATATCATATAACTGACAAAACTGCTATAACTATGCCATACCATACATCTTATTGAAACGGATAACGATAATGTTATTCGACGTCAAGTGGTGTACATTACCATTTTCCAATAATAAAAATAATAATAATAATAATAATAATAATAATAATATATGCATTTATGCAGCGGTCCACACACTATATTTGGTGCTCTGTACGATTATGATACAGTGGAAAATATGAAATGTTCACATTGATAATTATACCCAATGCTTATGATGAGCACTACATTTTAATCGAAGTGTGTTAATGCTTGTTTATTGTGCATAATGACCTTACATGTTTGGTTTTGATAATATTTGTAATCAGACATAATATACAGCATCAGCATGTACATTATGAGCGTATTCGTTTCATCATTCGACAAACCCTAGAGTGACGCTCGAGTGAGGAAATAAGCCAATAGAATACCTCGTGCTTGACCCAGCCAGATAACCTTCCTCACCTCACTGGGTCAAACACGAGGTGTTCGATTGGCTATTTCATCAAACCTAGAGTTTGTCGAGTGATGAAACGAATACGCTCTATATGTCTATAGTCTACGGTTAAGATTTAAGATAACGTACAATTCCATCGTGTTAACTCCGTGTTTGCGTCTCCCGTTTGTTAGTGATCCCAAGACAAGCTAACATTACACCAGTCTGCCTAATCTCCGATACGCTCTTTGTATAGACGAGAAACATTCCTGCATTATCTGAATTACTAGAATCTACATCATGACGTTAACGCTGATCTAAGTGATTTCTACCTTCATTTATGTCTAACTAATACAATTTACTGTCTTGTATATCAAACCGACATTCTCGAAGGACAATAAAAGTTACTTATACTAAAACCAGCTAATAGAATGCCTGAATGCGCTGCTAGTATATAGACCGCCGTGTTGTAAGTTTGTTGCGTTATCTATATTGGCTAAATGTCTTGAGAAGCAACATTAATGTTCTTCATAATAAAACATAATTACTGAGTTCCATATCTCTGTACTACAATAAACTAATAATGTATAGTATTCTGATACTGGGATAGCACAATGTAATGTCAATCTTGCACAATCTCATTCATTATGATAGTCAATGTATGGCGTGCAGTGCAAATAAACCCATACATGCAATACAAAAAGCACACACAAAAACCATGTAGCTTAATACTTCGTAAAGCAAATGTCAGCAGATGAAATTTAAAAATCAAAAATAATATTATGTATAACAATTACATTGTCACGAGCAATGACATACACTATTAACCTGGCTTGACATGTCAACGACCACACATACATGCAGAGGCATTACTCCATTAGTTAAGCCTTTTCTTTCTCCCAGTGCAGAACATGTGTTATGTAAAATATTTCTGATGGTGTCAGAGAGGTTAATGAAAATTGGTGACCTACTATAGATTATAGATGTACGAAATGAGAACTGACATATAAGATTTGTTATGAATTCTTGAAAAACAGTCTTCAGCGGAAATACATTTATTTAACAACTGAAGCTAGAATATTAATATGCTGGTCTTGTATGTTCATCATTCTAGCTCCATTAATTAATTCGTTCATCCGAGAAGTCAGTATTATGTAGACTTAATGTAGACTTAATGTAGACATGGATATAATTTTTAAGCACTATAACTATGTGTGCAAGAAATTGTTCGTATCTTGGATTCATGAACAATCAACTTAATGGGCGGTCTGAACGTGTCTCTCTGTCAAACACAACACTACGACATTGATGGGTATTAAACATTAGATCTAAACCTCATGAACGCATCTCGGTACTCGTAACTCCAAGACCATGCATTATTTGCATTTGTTAACTACGCTGTAGTTACATAAACATGGAACTGTCCGCAGGGTTTAACGACACGGTACCGTTTGGCATTCCTGTTTTTCTTCGGATATTTAATCACACAAGTTTTACTCTCGAATGATTACTAATCCGTTCAAAACGACTGGAGGTCAATAAAGCAGATGCAATGTATAATTACTTTTCGACAACATTGCTCATGGATTTTTGCTGAAGAATTATTTTCAAGCATTCATAAAAAAGAAATGTAGCCTTGCATGCGGATTGGCAACAACGGTAAAGCAATTGACTATGACTATCCTATGGTCCCCGAGGGTTATAACGCAAGGCGCAGCAAAAAATGTAAGGTGTCCTGTTAGGTGTCCTGTTATATGTCATGTTAGGTGTCCTGTTAGGTGTCCTGTTATATGTCATGTTAGGTGTCCTGTTATGTCCAGTTAGGTGTCCTGTTAGGTGTCATGTTAGGCGTCCTGTTATATGTCATGTTAGGTGTCCTGTTATTTGTCCTGTTACTGTTATGTGTCATGTTAGGTGTCCTGTTATGTGTCCTGTTAGGTGTCCTGTTAGGTGTCCTGTTAGGTGTCCTGTTAGGTGTCCTGTTAGGTGTCCTGTGTCCTGTTAGGTGTCATGTTAGGTGTCCTGTTATGTCCTGTTAGGTGTCCTGTTAGGTGTCCTGTGTCCTGTTAGGTGTCCTGTTATGTCCTGTTAGGTGTCTGTTAGGTGTCCTGTTATGTGTCCTGTTAGGTGTCCTGTTAGGTGTCCTGGCCAGGACATCTAACGTGGATGCTAAAAAACCCTTTATGAAATGGCCCCAGGATTCGAAATCCATCAGAAGTGTAATATGACGTTCTATTGACTGAAACCTTGAATTATATAATTGACACACAGTCACAGAAGCCAATTTTCTTACAAATACTGCATGCTATAGATAGCAACGCTAAGCGATTAGATAGCAAGCTAAAATGCTAGTGTAATTTGCGTTCAATACTCAAGAAGGTTTTAGGTTTCAAATTAATTCTACAACCACAAAAGAAAATAATATACACCGTTTAGCTTAGTGATACTCGGTTTGTGGTGAGCGATTCAGCAAATAATTGCTCCGATGACGTATATCTCTTCTTTCCATCTCACCCATGACATTATGTCACAGTAGTCGTGACAGATCTCTATTAGGTAATGACATATTGTGAAAATGGAGAGGCCAAAAAGAATCGTATCTGCTTCTTTTTTGTGCATGATGGAACTGTAGCTTTTATAGACAATGAGACAACCATTAGTCAATGCCAAATAGCGAAAGAACCGATAAATCAAATGCTGGTTCAAGCCAAAGCTATATGTAGAACTGATGAAAGGTTTTGCCTCTCTTTCTGTGTTAAAATAATACAAGTACATTATAGTGTTATATTCAGTAGCATATTGGTATAATAGTACTGATGAATGTAATGCATAGTAGATTGAAATTGAAGATAATACCAGTATAGGTAGGTGACCCTGAAACAGGTGAATAACTCAATCTTTGAAACAAATCTAGTGGGGCAGTCATGTCTGTCCTGTGTTTCAGAGCTACCCCAAATTAATAAATACCTGTGACTCTTTATTGCTAATTAAGGCGCTATTATTCCTGCTGTGATAATTCCCAGCCGCACATTGCAATATGCGATGTCGATACGAGGTCGAATCGATGTTGAAACAACATCAGCGACGTCGTGATTTGAAATCAACGTCAATTCGACATCGTATCAACTTCGTATGTCGCGGTGTGCCGGCTGGGTTATAATCATGAAGAGTAACGTATACTATATCATGCAGTTTTGCATTCGACAATCGGAACAACACCGTATGCCAAGGAAAATAAACTCCCGTTGTTTCCTATCTATTGAAACACGAAACCTAAACTAATAGTTTCGGATTTTAATAAACGATTCACAATATTCTCTGACATTACACCCATACGCATTGTATGCCCCAAAGGCGAAACATGTTCATATGTCGCACCGGAAATTGATGTTCTCAAATAGTTTCACTCATTATTATGTCTGTTTGGTCATATTGAAATCCCTGTTACTATTGAACTGGAACTGTCATTGACAGTGACGCATCATATAGGGGCGCGATTGCAAGCGAGGGTGTTAATGACAGCAGTGATATTCCCCAGTCAGACTCCGAGAAACACTAACGTCCTTGAAAGCACAGGATAATTGCTGACCACAAACTCAATTATATGAACGTGTAATTACAAGTTATGGTAAACTTATAGCATGGTGAAATAATGGTGAAGAAATAATGAAGTTGTGGTGACGCTGTTATCTGCACAAATTTGTAACAAATCTATACGTTTCCCCAAAGTAAAACCGGTTGGCTACTAAAGAATAGTGTTGATATCAGAAACTTCCGATATATTGAAATATTTGCCAAGAGTATCGTAAATCAATTAAAATCATATTAATGAAATATACAGTGCAAACAATCGAGACATCAATAGCTTGGGACGGTAAACTAAGACCTATGACACATAGTATTAATGCTAGTCATTCTTAAATGTATAATAATCATACTGATGTATCTCAATCTAGAAGAACAAAGACTTTAGTTTTTCAAATGAAAAGTATAATCCGTAAACATAAATGGGTATCGTATGTCCACAATTACCTAATAGGTACGCGCCTGGGCACACACAGAGACGCACGCGCACACACACACACACATACACATACACATAAACACACACGCACATACACAAACTCTCTCTCTCACACAAACACAAACTCACACACACAAACACACACCCATACGCGCGCACACACTTACACACACACTTACACACACACACACACACACACATACACACATACAGACACACACACACACACACACACACACACACTCTCATATGATTCCGTAAACGAATTTCAAACTGAGCGTGATGTACCCAATACTAACATACACATACATCGAGAACGTGTTGTTGGTTACTACATATATACAATAGTATAATGTACATCAAATCGGTGCAGACATTCGGGATGTTGCAAGTTCGATAACTCCAATATTACTTGAAATATAAAGCATACAAAGTCACTAGGTGGTTATTTATATCATGACCATTTCAAAGGGAAGTTAATCTTAGTAAATCAAGACGAAAACATATCAGCAAAGTGGATAACATTGAATTCAGACGTCTCAAAGACAGGTAATTCGATTGGACGCCTACCGGATTAAGGTCATCATTGGAGATCACGTGACAGCTATGGCTTCTAACGATATTGCACTGAGGGGAATGATGAAAAGTGTTCTCTAAAGATACCTTCTACACACTCCCAAACATATTGTCGAATTGCCAAGACCCTGACCTACAGCGTCGAGCGGTCTCCTATATCGGGTACAAGGTCAAGGTGGAATGCATATCTAATTGTATTATACCAAGGTTTAGAGATGATCAGAACCCGTTTGAGTGCGTGCTCTTTGCCCAATGAACATTTGGACCCCGTTATACCGAACACGTCCGTTGTTGTTAAAATCTAGCCGGTAATCGAAATAACAGGATTGTCGGATCAATCATACATCGGTCAATTGAATCAATATGTTACCACAGATTTAGAGGTATAGGTCGTTTTGAAAACGATAACATTGTCGTAATTTCATAGTTAGTATCTACAAAAAAAACGTTCATTAAATAGCAGCGAAACAAGAACTGTCAAGGAAACTACAAAATTTGAACAGTAATTGTTGGATTTGTTTTTATAATAATTAACATTTAATACTAGAAATAAGGTTCTCAATCAAACTCAAGTAACTCGATATTGCTAAAATTGTATACTGTCATTCCTTAAAGTAAAAAGACGTTAGAATATGAATATTTTCTACCAAATTGCTATTCAATAATTTGAAATATGGTAATATTCTTGACATTGATTATAGGATATAGTACAATGTCTTGACACAACATGCGATCGAACGAAGTAAAGTGCATTGCACACGGAAATATACCATAAGAGGTTTTGACAAGAGATGCGTCCAAAATAGAATAATTCACATGACAAATCAGATTATAAAGAAAATATACTTTGCAGATCAGAGATCCTATTCACGAAATATTCTTACGAACGTACGACAATCTTAAATATTCGTATAGTAGGGCTATGGAAATGTTACGCACGTTCTTAAGTTAAGAAGATCGTAAGAAGGTTTTCGAGATAGCATCCCCCTTGACCCTGTGTCACGGAACGCTCGTAGCGCTATGGATATCGTAACTGCGATACGTTAACACGAGGGTTAAGATCGTTTTCTGGAAAGGGTTCCTGGCCCCGTAAATGTGTCCGCAAATGACCCTCGGATGACCCATAAGTTCGTGGCATTAGTCGGACCACACTGCGTTTATCTGTGTGATCAACGAAACGAAGGTGTGGTGTGCACTAATTAGCGTGACATAAAGGGCGAAAATAACGCGATGAAGTAAAACCGTAAGCAAATACATGTATTTTAATAACAATTATTGTCCATCAATTGACAATTGATGCAGCCGACTGAGATCTCTTTAATATGAAACACTCGGGATATGATCGATGTATAGTGTAGTCATACAGTTTGTTAATCGTTCCATGCAAAATCATCAGTACTTGTGTCCGCTGTGTTAAATGTACTGTGACATCACTGTGGCACTTCAGAGCGCTAGTCTATATTAAACAATTCCGCACAGGATACTGCTATCGGCCATAGTGCACAGTGCACTGTTGTATGCTGTAAGATCACGTAGACATATAACGATGTATATATTATAGATAGACAGTCATAACAAAAATATATAGATAGACTAAATCATTAAAATGTATACGGTGAAAACACACAATAGAAAAACATGCTGATATGTATGGCGTCACCTTAGTGGCTTTGTTCGATATATTTAATCTTTTTCTCCAACAGGGAATGGCTATCCAGAAGGATTAAATGGAAATGTAAGTCAACGTTCTAGGGCATGCGACGGCAGCTTGGGTTTTATAATCCCCGGGGAGCTGAGAAGGAAATTGAGGACACCCTGATCCGTTGACCGGGGTAGTAATGATTAATGTAGACTTATTAACACGTTATAGTGTGACGAATTACTGCAATAGAAACGTGCACAATATTATTCAAATAGATATACGGACAGTAGCCAGGGCAATAGGGGGACGTAGCAGGACGTCTACTTTTAACACATATCTATCTATCTATCTATGTTGTATTATGTTTGTTTTATGTTTGTAGAAGACATAGATAGTATAGGTACTTAGCCAAAGAAGGTGCCATGTTCCAGGCTCCTAACAGGTTTTTGACAGAACACTTTCTCTTCGATTGTCCTGGGATTATTTTTAGCTTCCGCGTTAGGAGTCCTGCCCTGGACACATGTAGGTGTCACACCTAACGTTATTTTGCTTTGAGGTGCAGCTATTCTAAAAGGTGTTCATGCATTATGATTGAGACACTCTTCGAGTAGAGCTCAACGTCAGGTCGCATATAAGCTGACCCTTCCGTTCCGTTAAAGCTCCAACCACTTTGCCCCTGCCTAGAACGTAACGAGGCAACTGCTCTAGTAATTGTCCGGCAAATGAAGGAATAACTGACCTCTAAGTCGGCAATTGATCGGTGAACGTCCAGCTTGATGACCAATTACCTCACGTCTATTCTTGACCGGAAGTTGCAGCACGCTAATCGTACAGGCAGGGCCAATAGGGCTTATGTCACCATGCAGGCTACTTATTGATCATATTTAGCCGATCCCTAGACATGAAGGGGATTTGCGCCAGTGTACTCCATGGCACGTTAACTTGGCAATAATAAGTGCTAAGAGTGTGCGTTTTCTACGTTAGTAAACACTAATATACCTTGATAGCGTAGACAATACATGTATCTGGTCCACGGCAAAAAGAAGAAGAAATAAAAACAAGCTTGATGACGATGAACTACCGGATGTACTCTTGGTAGGGGAAAAAAACAGGCCGAGATCAGGTTGCCCAAAAAAATAAAAAGAACAAAAACATCCGCTTCTTACTATACCGGATGCACTCGCGGCATCGAAAAAACAATCCGAGATGAGATTTATCGAAAGAAAGGAAAGACATCCGTTCCTTGTTATCCCTTACGGTAACATACAGCAACATAATATTTCAACCTAACACTAGCTATACCGATAACAGTAATCATATTTGGTTGACCTAGGGAGATGCACTTATCGTAATATAACAGATACGAATTTATTCTTAGACAACAGCATGTAAGCTTATCTGGGACAAAACCCCGCTTTATGTAACGATTTCGTTTCCGTATATATGTTGGCTAGTCCATGGTTAAGCTTACGTATAATAATTAGTGAGTTAATTAATAATTTTGTGATCACGAATAGTTAGCGTGAACAGTTCCCTGGGCATCTCTAGAATTGACCAATGGCTTGTTTGAGTCTTGTCCTGGGTATCCACTAAGAGAGTGGTAGCGTTCGCTTTGACGATACCTAATACACTGCTAAGCGAGCTCTATGAGTCTCTTAGTAGATAAGAGAGCTTCGTGAAAGGATACCCTGAACTGCAATGCTGCGTATAGATCTATGGTATGTAAGAGTATAAGTTGCATAACATAACATAAATGTCAGTCGTTATTGTTGTGGACGTCGATAAGTGGTATAAATCGTAGAAAGAACTTTCTTCAAGCAGACTGTATTTCAGTACTGTTAAATACATGTGCATGCACATTGATATATATATATATACGTACATATATTTATAGTACTGGTATGATGAGTAAAGCTCTGAATCAAGTCATCGTATATTCAAGGATTGCAATGGATCAAATCTCAAATTGTTTATCTATTCCATTGTATTAAAATGGCATACATGCAAGCCATATTGCCTATATCTGAATATAGGTCCATGGAAACAGACATAAGATTCTGGTTGTAACCACATGATAAGCACGAACATATTCAAACATTTTACCAATATACTTACAGGCATAGTCGGATGAAATTTCTGATTTCAACATTTCAGCAGGATCGTGGTGCTTTGGTATGAATATATGAAAGTCGTAGTCCAATGCAACGCTCTTGCTGTAGTATATTAGAGCCGACGCCGCTAAGAAGCAGAATCCGGGCATTACGTCACCGTAGGCTTCGGCGTCGTAAATGACCTTGATCTTGTTCCAATCGAAAAAATACATAGTGTGTATAATGTGCACCGACAGAGAATTAAAGGTCACTCCGACACGCGTCAATGTAGGGTATTCCGAATCGGGCCTGCGTTTATTTGCTCCGAAGTTATGCGCGAAACCCCCCGGGGTCAGAATGGGGATGTTCCAGTAGGGCGCGTATCTGGCTACGGGGGCCAAGCTGTAGTCGCAGACGGGGCCAAAGATGACGTCGGCGTGGTGATGGCTGTAGAGGTTGAAGGCGTGGATCGGCGCGTCTTTGGAGTTACAGCTGGAGTCCCGGAAACGTAACTCAAACTGCATGTGCTTCAGCAATGACCGTCTTTTCACATACGTCGTGATGAAGTCAAACAAAGGCGCAACGTGGTAATGCGAAAACAGCCTTGTTTTGTCAAAGGGAATTATCACCCCGATTTTAACACTGCGCGGCGATTCACAGTATCCGAACGCCAATCCGATGAAGAATATTACTAGCACGGTAAAGCACTCCATCTCAATTCGACGAAGCTTGTTTCAAAAGACAACAAAAAAACATGGAGTTAATTTGGCGTTAAATGTAAAGACATGTAAAGCCGGTATCCTCTGGATATCACCATCAATCACAGAGTAGATGATAGCACAGAAATCCATTACGTCTGGCAGGCAGTTGCGCAAGGCCCCCACGAGCTCGACACCCCGAGACTTCGACATCACGCCGTCGGTTCCTGTTAAACACCGCCGCCGACATGTTGTCCATCATTTCCGTGTCGGACCGGCACCCTGGGATACGGTGGCTGGGAGGTCTTTGATGGCCTTGGATCCGCGACCACGTGCAAGTATGCTACGTCCCTCGGTATGTCGGTCCCATATGTAACTCCAATATCCTCTTCACAAACTAGGTTATTGCAATCAGAAGACACAATGAGGTGGAGCCGGCTCTCAAGGTTGCTTCCTTTCTGTACAAAATACAATCTGTTCCTATCCCCGAGGCACGCTACCATAGCGAAATGCATTGCCAAGTATTACAACACAAAATATGATATTTTGCATACATTGCCAAATATTACAACAAAGATATGAGATTTTGCTGGCTTAGTGTTACTTAACCTTATGATCTGGATAACTAACTGTGAAAGCACTGTAACCAAACGTATTAATATTACACCGCGTGCAGGAAATTGGACACTCACACTAATACATTATGTTTGCTACGGCTTACTAGAGACACATTTTATCTTTCTACATCGCAACATATATAGTTCCATGCGCGTATTGTGTACGGTAATCGAATCTAAACACGACTTTCAAATCTATATCCGTTCGCAATAAATAAGCTCCATATTTATGCAACTATTTCTAGGCATATTTCACATAGATGAAAAGGTAATTACATTTATTTACAGAAACATGTCAAGAAATGACAGCTTGACACATGAGGATAGCCTAGGTTCCCGGCTTTGTTTTCCATGTTCACAACGAGTTTCGTGACATCTGGCTGAATTTCCTATGAAGCGCTAGGACCGGATGTATTGAACCGAGATGTAATTCCTCTCTGTCAATGTAACCAAGGAATGTAATTCCTGCCTGTCAAAGTAACCAAGGAATGCCTTTGTTCGTTCATCCTCTTATTTGGACTTTGTCTGTTTTAGAATCTGGAACACGATGTCTGATCCGAATTCATTGTCCATACCTTTTCTGAGGGTACGTTTCGCCTTAGGGGAACCAATGTTCCATACATTGGGCAATGTTTTCGGAAAGGTTTAGTTACGTAAAAGTGTTACAGTATCGTTGTTGAATCTGAGGCGTGTTTATTGGTTCTTTACGAGGGTTTAACAGTCTGGTTTAGTAAACCGACTTCTAATCGTTTGAGTGCCTTCAGTAGTGATTGTGTGTCTGTAAGGGGAAGATAGATGTAGTTCAATTTGATGGAGCAGTTTCATGTACACCTATTACGTTGAGATTGACGGCATGTAGACGGTAGGTATTACGAGCGGCTCCAGCGGTATTCTATGTCTGTCATGGATCTGACTGTCGATTGCACAGGCAGTTGAGTAACTAGTCAAATAGCAGCGTGGCTATGTGTACTCTTAAAGTACAACTTCCGAAACTCTTCAGATTTAAAAGTTAAGTTTCCTCCATCGAATATTGGTGTTTTCCCACATGATTTAATGGTGGAAAATGGTATAGCTGTCTTCATTTCCGTCGTTTAACAGATGCAAATTAATTTCATGGTCATAACCAGGCGGATTATTCCAATTACACCAGTAGAAATGCAAATGTCCATTAAAGAAAACATTAGAATAATAATAATAATAATAATAATAACAAATAATAATAATAATAATAAATTATACTGGTGATGCTGGTTATTGATAATGCGTAACAATCTAGGAATATTACTTAATATCTAACAATATCATCATTATTTGAAATTATACTTGTGGATGGTATTTTCAATTCCACACATACCTGGATATAATCTAATCATAGAGACGTCCAGGGGGAAAGGTTGCAATGGTCAATATGGCTTGAGGTCCGGTCTTCCTCAGAGGCCCCTATCGCTCGATATCTGGTTTTTAACTATAATCTCTCGGCTGTACTTGGAAATGGTTAGGCACTCCTCTGTGGGTGTCTCAAATGTGCGTGATAATGGCATTCAATCAGATTAATATCATGGACACTGCATTGCGCGATAACTCGACGCCTGATTTCTTCCGACATTGAAGAGTTATCCAATTGACCTCAATGTATCAGACTTCATCAATATTCTTCAGTGATCCACAATATGTCCAACAAGTCGATCTATTCTGAAGATGTCTAGCTGGGCGAAGGAGTCAGAACACATTGGGAGATTCCATCCTCTAAAACACATGGTCATTGCTCACTCAACTTCCGTAAAAGACCATGTGCTGCATAGTATTACGGACCTCTTCGCTCCGTTTGCATACCTCATGTCAGTATTCGTAACAATTTAACAGTTCAATTAAGCAGAGTATTCCTCTTATGTGAAAAGTCGTGATTACATTCTTAACGTGAAGATATGAAAGTGAAAATTCCGTCCGCATTAAATATCACGGGCTTGGATGGTTCTCCGTCCGCATTAAATATCACGGGCTTGGATGGTTCTCCGTCCGCATTAAATATCACGGGCTTGGATGGTTCTATATATTTAGAACACAGCACAACTCATTCCCTACAGAATTGAGTTATAGATAAGGACAATATCCGTGGGCATTATCATTAATGTATGTTAAGTAGGCGATGCTTGTGAAACGCCTGTGTGCTTCCAATTATTGCTACTGTCTTTCCATTGGTCTTGGATGTTCTTGTTTGTATTATCTTCCGCCTCAGAGTTTCTTTGAATTATATTTTCGTCTTATTTCTAAAACTTTAAACTGTAGTGCATTTCTTTTTATCAACGACAAGCTCCTCATCTGCTAACTTTTATAGGAAGGGCCATCATGTACTTGCAAGCGTTCCACTGCATTACTATCTAATATGTATGTCAGGTTAGCGACGTGGTTGTCGGCTACTTTACAAACACTTGACGTCTTTTGAATCCATCGAGAGTCCAGCGAAATACAGCCCTTCGTAACACATTGACAATTCAACCAAACAGATTTCTTTAAGAAATATTGACAATCCAACCATATTCAGTCCTAGAGTACCCATTGGCAATCCAGCAAGATCTTATTTCTTATATCACGTGCAACACTGGAGGAAATAAATTTTTTATCCGATGAAGTTTTACCATGGCTTGATCCAAAGATGGCAACTGACCTGTTTCCAAATGTGCCTATTATATCAACATCAAATCTCTAAAGTGGCCTTCGGGAGTGTCCATATCTAAAGTACCGTATCCTTCGGGAATGACCAAATCTAAGGAGTTAGGCGAGAGCCTGTTTATGTACTGTGGAACAATCACAGCTTTCTTTGACGTCTTCATCTTCTGTTGAGACATACTACTCACAAAGAGTTGATCCTTTCATTGGTGAATATTTTCAGGTGGTCTACTAACCTGCTAGCAGAGTCGTTCAGCCAGTGCACGTGTACTCGTGTAACATCCCCTCAGAAAGTGACCTCACATTCTTATCCCGAATATAGTCACGTATTACCAATCTATAGAGTCAAGACTCTTTTCTTCTGACATTGCATTGTGACATGGTTTCTAGAATAAGCCCATCCGTATAATAATGACATGCGACCTTCCTAGAATAGCTACATGTCCATTGTTAATCCCGTTACTGAAAATCCCGATATTGTCCAAGTTAGACATACAAATCCTCTATAGTATCCTGAAATTCGTTCGTGGCTATCGTAGTATTGCTGCATAAATTACATGTACGCAAGAAGTATACGTTGGATATCTGTTCGTGGCTACTATTATTTTTTCGTTTATAGTCTTTCTCTTTATACCTTAATACATACTATGTCCACGTCAAAGACTACCAAGTACAATAAGCATGTACTTCTATCATTTCATATTACTTTTTCACCCATTTCCAGTCATTATGAATAAATAGACCTATTAATGATGGAGCGTGGTATACTTATAACAATAATTCCTGATGAAAACTGTTTAATGCAATAAATGAAAAATGATATAAATCTCAATTGTTGGGGAGTTCCTTCCTGGGAAATTACATATCGATAAGCTGTATCCTCAATACGAGGTATTCACAGGACTGTATTACTCCCATGTGAGTTTGCTGTTTTCATTACATTGCCTCCGTTATTTATAACCATTATAGGTGTTACTCAGTCAAGTTTTCCCTGGAGAATTTGGTACTAATCAGGCGTAAACAATGTAAGGAAAATACTTGAATTACACGATTGTGTATACTACTATTCAACACGTTGATCTGATTTCCAACTGATTTCGTATGATGTAAAGGCATACAATCACAGATTTTGATGAGCACGTAGCACTATATTTGAGTAATAAATGTAAACTACATTCATTTGT
>JAUTBQ010012572.1:0-18786 GCA_032361185.1 Lepetodrilus ovalis
AGTTGAAATGGACTGGTGATCTTGGGTTACTCAAAGAAGTAACTGCTCAGCTTCGGCAAGGAAGAATACAAATTAAGGATCGTAGTGTGGTTCGCCAGCCGAAAACTGGAAAATGCCATGTGACGCTGGTTTTGTACATGCGTAAAAAGGAACAGCACAATAACGAGATATTTGACTGGCTGCAGGGGGACGAGCGGTTCGATGAGGTAAGATGGAACTGAGTATGGTGTTTGCTGTAACTTTCAGTAAAATAATTGATACAAGTTAAGCCGGGTGCGGTCTTGCGAAGAACACCTGGAATAAAAATATAACATAGGTCACGATGGCGGCTACTGCAAAAGGAAGGAAAAAATATCCCAGCGGGCAGAGGACCAAGACCGTCAGCCAATGCAGTGGAATCAGCCGGGTTGAATTAAGCTGAATCGGGAAATCTTTTTGACGACAGATCAGGAGAAGCCCGCTCAGGTTCCAGCCGTACAGGGAAGTGAAGGTATGGAGCCGAAGAAGGGGCTGGAGTTGTTCCGGGCTGAATCCGCCTGAGTATTTTAAAAAGATATAGCTTATCCCGGAAATTGCGGTGATGAGTAAAAAGAGTATTCCCGAGGTAAGAAAATGCTTCTGTTGACCTATGGGGCCGTGGCGCAGATATATAAAGAAAACGAGGAATACCAGCAGAAAAAGCAGTGAGGCTATGGTTATTTGAGGGATGTATAAATGCCCAAGAATAAAGAGGAAGAAGATAACGACCCCGAGATTTATTCCCCAGAAAGAAAGCTCACCAAGCGACTTAAAAAGCCCTGATGGTCGAGTATGAATCTGCGAAAAAATAACGGCCATGGAAATGAGCGAGACCGGGAATGAAAAGGCCAGGTAGAAGGTGTTGAGAGAAAAGCCATTGAGGATAACCCAAGGCCCGAATTGCTTGTTACAGAGTACAAAACTGGAAAAAAATAATGCGCACGACAGGCAGAGCAGAGCTGACTGGTGAAATTTACGGGAGATATTTTCTTTTACCGAAAATAGGGCAACGGGCAGTATCCGGCCAAAGGCTTTGACCCGGACTGTTTCAACCAGGAGGGCAAGAGGCCAGGGAAGAATCATTGCTGCCAGGGTAAAGTTAAAAAAAGCGCTGAGGGCAAAACCAACTGACAGCAGAAGGAATAAACGTCCGTGCAAAGAAAGATCTGCCCTGTTTTCGCTAAAGTACAGGATCAACGTACCGCCACTGCAGAGATTAAAAAGGAAAATGTGGAGGCGTTCAAAGTTATATTGTTCTGGCGGGACCAACAGATGCAGAAAGCCGGACAGCAGAGCTGCAGCCATCATTGTCAGTAACAGAAATTTTAACGATTTACTCATAAAAGACCTTTATTGTTCCAGCTCTTACTTAAGGCATTCTTAAGTTCAGGGGACTATACTTAATGTTTGCCCCGGTTGGGTAGCAAAAAACAGATCAATTTATGGCAGGATGTTCATGATAATGAGCAAATGTATACTATCTATTTTGTAATCAGAGCTTTTGTGTCATATAAAAAAACTCATCGAGATCAGCCATGGCCCTGATTAATATTCAGTCTGCAATAAAACGGGTGCAGCAGATTGTTCGGAAGCTCGATCCTCCGCACGGGGTAGAGATGCTTACCTACAAGCGTAACCGTGGCATTACCATTATCAAAATTGACGATGAGACGGTTTCTGTTCAGGAGAGAGGGTACGCGGAGCAGACGCTGCTGGTGGAGATAAGCGATCTTGGCAGGACACTTAAATCCATTGCCAAAAGAGAGTTTCCCCGAAGTCGTAAGGTGCGGGTCTACCAGCTGGACAGCCCGTACTGTCTAGGGATACAACGGAAACAGCTTTGATGGAGTTTTGCGGTGACTGCTGGTTTGCTGCAACCTGAGTGAGGTGTAATTTTTGCTTCTAGACTCAAGTACAACAATATTCCAGGTTGAACGATTGGGCCTAGAAAGATGTATTCTACTTCCTGCAGATTGATTATTCCTTGGTGCGAATGGAATTCTCATCTCCAGTTACGATACCGTCTGGATGCTGAGGGGCAACGCCTGGGTGGATTATCAGTGTTTTGCGGATGCGGTTGCCAAACTCAATGGTATTGACAAAATGTGGAGATCCTGAAGGTGTTGTAAAAGAATTGTTTTTTACTGTGACATTGAGCACGTACCCGTGGCCTTCGTTGTCATCTATAGACTGACGGGGGTCACATTCTATGGTTTGATTTTCTTCAAATCCTGTTGCGGCATAACCTCCAATATAAAAATCACCATAATAACTGGAAGCAGCGGTGTTATTTTTAAGCACAATGTGGCGAGGCTTGACGCAGTTTTCAGCACCGATGTCATAGGCCCATTCTGATTGGGTCACAGTGTTACCAGCAATAAGCAGATGGTGTGCGCCATCAACATAAATGCCTCCAGCCCATGAGTGCTCACTGTTGTAACTGGGGTTTGTGAGAGTGGTCATGTCTGTCACCGTATTGTTTTCAATAAACCCGTAACGGGCCGTATCAAGTTCACTGGGGAGTATTCGTCCACCTGCTGCCTGGACTGGTGTTACAGTCCCTTCGCCGCCAATGGCGTCTATGGCAATATTATTGACGTGGCTGACCTGATTGTTTGTCACTTCCCAGTTTTTTACATTCCCATTGATTGCAATGGATTCACTTGACCCGGTGCGCATGTGGTGCACATTATTACCGTCAATAAGTACATTTGTAATAGCTTTGGCTTCACTGTTTCCTGAGCCGTAAACAGCAATGCCGTGAGCATCGTCATCGCTGTAGATATGGTGAATCTGGTTTTTAACAAGAGCTATTTTGTCGATATTTTCACCGGTTACCAGTATACCAAAAATGTTGTTTGAGCCGTAGTTGTTTGAGTCTCCATCCAGGTTAAGGTTTTCAATAATGACATCATGTATCCCGTTTTCAAGTTCAATGAAACTGCCACCACTTGTTTTGGTGAAGGTTACTCTATTGCCATTAACACCAAGGAGTTTGGTATGTGACCTGGAAAGGTAAATGGTATCGGAAAGTTGCAGCTGATTAACAGCCAGTACGCATGCGCCGGTTGGAGGGCAGTGGCTTTCCAGATCATTGGCGTTTGTTACAGAAATTGGTGTGACGTTATCAAATTGACCAAGCCATGAATGATCTGGTCGGTCTTGTGGACCAATGTTTGAGGAACCCCATCCGGTGGTATTTGTAGAAATACGTGGCAGCAGAAGCAGAAGCAGCGTTCCAGGCTCACTGGCAGGCACATTGGTCGCAAGGGAGAACAACCCCGCCAATACCAAAAGAAGTTTTCTCATAAGTTGAAAGTGCCTCCTGCACATGGCAGAAAGCACTTTTCTTTTCGTTCGTGTTAAGAGAGAAATAGCTTGACTGAGACAGATAAAAATCTATTTAGATTTATACTTGAATGAAACAGAAAGTCGAGTTCGATAGGCAACTACTTTTCCTTTTTTAACTTGCAAATCCATTTTGGTTACTTCAGCGATACGGAGATCTTTCAAACTCTTGGAAGCTGTGGTTATGGCATTTGTGGCAGCATCTTCCCATGATTTTTTACTCACTCCAACAAGTTCTATAATTTTGTATGCACTGGCCATAATAAACCTCCCCGGTCAAAAATTAATGATGAAGTTACACTCAGTTTTGGTGCAACATTTAAAAAATTATGCGGCAAGAACGACGCGATTTTTACCAGCCCCTTTGGCTCGCAACAGAGCATAATCTGCTTGATTTACAGCCGACTGAATGTCTGAGTTTGTAAGCACAGGCGCTATTCCAATACTCACGGTAATGTTAATCTGCCCTGCAGCAGTCCGTATTGGCGAATCGGCAATTGCCCAGCGTAACCTCTCGCAGACATTCACTCCCCGTTTTACATCAGTACCTGTTAACAAGATGATAAACTCTTCTCCGCCAAACCTTCCAATAAGATCCGCGTCGCTTAAGGCCCCGTGTAAACGCCCTGCAATGGCAATCAGCAGTTCGTCGCCCACTCCGTGGCCATAGGTATCGTTTATTTTTTTAAAATTATCAACATCAACCATGGCAAGGCAAAGAGATGTGTTACTTGCTAAGGCATTGGCCTCTTTTTTTTCACAATGCTCAAAAAAAGCTCTGCGATTATAGAGGTTTGTCATGGAGTCGAAGTGCGCATAGTGGAGCAGTCGGCGTACAGGTTTTAAAAATTTTGCAGCTAGAAGAAAGAGGAAAAGCGTAAGGCCAATACTGTAGATGAGTGCTTCAAAAAGTTTTTTCCGTTTTGCCTTACGAAAAATACCTATAAAATCGTTTTCCGGAGAAACAACTGTCATTATCCATGGCCTGCGGCTGTTTTCCGGAAATGCCCTGACAACAGCGAGATATTTTGCATTATCCACTGTAAAATCCAAAGTGGAACCACGCGACAGGGTGGCGTCATCCAGACTTTTTACAAGAGCCCACAACGTGGAAAGCACAGGGTCTTTGTCGAGTTCAGATATATTAAGAAGTTGTGGATGTCCCTGGTCGTCTGTTTTTTTGATGAGATCAATGTTTGAATGCGCTGCCATTGCGCCGTTCCGGGCCACTATAAAAGCGGAACTGTTCGGGCTGATTTGCTGCTTGGCGAGATAATCCGACAGGCTGTTAATCTCAATGTCAACTCCAAAGGCACCTGTCGGCTTGTTATTTTTGTCTACCACGGGTATGGAGACGGTAATACCCGGGTCTCTTGATGTGTAGAAAATATAGGGGGACGTCCAGAGGAGTTTTCGTTTGGTGAAGGCTTCGTACCATGGACGAGTTCGCGGGTCATAATCATCACTGATACTCACTCTGCCCTGAGAAATAAAATTACTGTCACGTTGAATAACGTGTTCCTGTTTTATACCATTTTTAAGAGTAATGAGTTTTGTCAGGTAGTTACTCTCCTGAAGGCCCGGTCGTCTGGCTACATAAATAAATTTTCCGTCCTGATCACCAAAGGTGAAACCAGAAAATTCTTTATGGTGTCTGAGTTGTTCAAGAAGATATTTTTCAAAGGAGGATGTGTCACCAGGCGAGAGAATAGCGGATTGAATCAATCCTCGGCTAATACGGGCAGCATCTTCGGCTGATTGCAGGTGATGGCTTGTATTGTGGATTGCTCCGTCAGCCAGGCGTTGCATCATTTCTTTGGCATGAGCCAGCAGGATTTTTTCTCCCATGCCATGTTGTTTCAACATAATAATGCCGATAGCCATACTTTGCAGAATAATCAGACCAATGAAGATCAGATATGGCGCTGACCATTTATATTGAGGTGTTGGGTATAATTTCATCTTGGCTGTAAAGTGTCTGGTTTTACTGGTTCCAGAGTTTTGCTAGAGCGGATAATGATGAAGAAGCACAAACCGGTATAACGTAATTGCTTATTATTTTGAGCTATTACTATCTGTTATATTCTAATTAATTTTGAAAATTTAACATAAAGCACCTGTTACGTCAAAAATAACGTGAATTTAAGACTCTTAAGAGTGGTCGAGCAGTCGTTTAGCTACTGGCGCAACGTTTTCCCCCATTTTTCATAAAAAATAAGTGAATCAATATTTAATCTAGGCAGCCAGCCGGCTTTTTCCAGCTCAGGTATTTCGGGAAAATGAGTGACATGTCCCAGGCAAAGATAGGCAATGATCTCTACAGAGTCTGGCAGGGAAAAAAGAGTACGCAGTTCCTGCTCGTAAATGATTGAAACCCAACCAACACCGATACCTTCGGCTCTTGCTGCCAGCCAGAGGTTTTGAACAGCACATACTGTCGAAAACAGATCCATTTCCGGTTGCACAGTACGGCCAATCACTACAGGTCCGGTTCTGTTCCTGTCGCAGGTAATGAGTAAATTAACAGGAGACTCTCGAATGCCTTCAAGCTTAAAACCTCGGTACGTCTCTTGTTTTTCTTCAGGGAACATGTCGGCAGAATCGGCATGGGCTTTTTTAAAACCATTGTAAACTTTTTCTTTTGTTTTCGGGTCCCTGACTATCAGAAAATTCCAGGGTTGCATGAATCCGACAGAGGGAGCGTGGTGGGCTGCCTCGAGTAATTTATGCAAAAGTTTGTCGGCAAGAGGTTTGTCGGTAAACTGGGATCTGATATCCCTCCTCTGCATAATGGCCCGGTACACACCTTTAATTTGTTCGTCTGGAAAAGAGTAATCGTTATGCATAGTTTGTTTGGGTCGTGGTTTATCTTAAGGTAGACGTTGTTAAAAGAGCTGAAAATATTACGAAAACCTCCAATCTTTCAGGAGTTTCAGATGCCATACAGGCAAGGAGAAACCATAGCCGCAAATCAGCAGAAAAACAATATAAAGCATTTTTGTTGTTACCTGTATCGGAATGTTTTTTTGCGAAATCCCAACTGGTTATACCTTGGATTACCACATGACCTGGTTGACATTTTATGCCTATCAGGTAGTATTTCTGTCTAAAATGAGAGTTTTATACAAAATCATTTAATTTTACCTCCATCTGCCATGTCTGTTTCCCATTGTCGCCGTATAATTCTGGTCAGCCTTCTTTGTCTTGGACTCTTTCCTTGGACTGCCTCAGGAGAGCAAGCTCAACCTGTCCGTATTGCAGTGAAAGAATTTCCACCTCTTGTGCTGCCGGGTATGAAAGGTTTGTGTATTGATATGGCCAGAAAAATTTGTAAACGTCATAATCTGGTTCCAGAATTTGTACGTTATGAAAATGTCCCTGACTTTTTAGAGGCCGTAAAAACAAAAGAGTGTCAGCTGGGTTTTGCTGGAATCACCATTACAGCTGATCGGGAAAAATTTGTTGATTTTTCCCAGCCTTTTTTTGATTCTGGTCTGCAAATAGCGGTACATGTGGGCAGTGCAGACAGGTTGACTTATTTTACAAAAGCAATTTTGCGGGTGCTGGGTTTTTCTCTCACTATTTTTTTGTTTGGTCTTACCGTTGTAGCCCATCTTATCTGGTGGCTTGAAAGAGATGATCACAATGAACGTGCTTTTTCCACCCAATACAGAAAAGGTATTGTCGATGCCTATTGGTGGGCGGTGGTAACCATGACAACTGTGGGGTACGGGGATAAATGTCCCCGAAGAATCAGCGGCAGGCTGGTTGCCGCAATTTGGATGATCATCGGAGTCATGTGGTTTGCAGCTTTTACTGCAATGCTTTCCTCGACCTTGACTCTTGACCGGCTGCAGCCTGGATCAATAAGCAGCATAGGAGATTTGGATCAACATACTGTGGCTGTAATCAGGGGAACAACCACTGAGGATTATCTGCAGTACTATACCATTGACCTCGTTCTGGCTGATTCTCTGGCGGAAATGGTTAACCTGCTGAAAACCGATCAGGTTGATGCAATCATTTATGACAGCCCGCCTCTTCTTTATACCGCTAAAAATGATCTGGAAATCCAGGTCGTTGGTGAGATATTTGCCGAACAGCGATATGGGGTTGTTTTTCCGGAAGATGGAGAGGATGAGCTGAAAGAGATTTTCAATAGAGAAATTATTACCATGAGGCAAAACGGGGAGTATAAAAAAATTTATAATAAATGGTTGTGATGTCTTGAAATTTGTTGAAATCGGGCCTTTTTTAGTAAAAAATATAATTTTTTGTATTTTTTACTTGCTGTTGCGTAAAAAAATTTGTATCAACAAATATCGAGATTTGATTTTTCTTGATTTAGCGAGTGAATTTCGGGTGATCGAGTTTACTCATTACTCAAAGAAGAGGAGGAACTATTATGAAGAAGATTTTAGCTGTTGCAGCCATTATGTCCGGTATGGGGTTTGCCGGAAACGCACTGGCCGCAGATTTCGCTTTCCATGGCGATCTGGACCATCGTTTTCAGGTGTACACCAACCATGCTGACTTTCTGGACGGTGATAAGTTCAAGAAAGGTGGCGGTATCCAGGTAGATAACGATGCCAATGACTCATGGGGTGAGGTAAAATATCGCCTGTGGGCAGAAATGGCCAGTGACAGCAAGAACGTGAAAGGCGTATATGCTATCGAAGTTGGTGGTCTTGAGTTCGGTAAACCTAGCGCAGTAGGTAAATCTGTGGGTGGTAACTTTTCCGGTGACGGTGTAAACGTTGAGACCCGGTGGGCATATCTTGACATGCAGGTGCCAGGTGTTTCTGACAAAATGCGTGTTAAAACCGGTCTTCAGCCATTTAACCTGAATAAGTACTTCTGGAAAGAGACCATCATGGGTATTAACGTTGATGGTAAATCCGGAAACATGAGTTATTTTGTAGGTTGGGAACGTCCCTACCGCTTAGATTCAAAGTCAGGCGATACTGATATTGACGATGTTGATGCAATTGTAGCTAAGTTTGCATTTTCTCCCATGGAAAAATCTAAAGTTGGTTTTTTTGCCTCTTACATGATGAGCGATTCTGCTGCAACGTTTGACGAAGATACCGGTGCCCGGACTTACACTAAAATAGGATCCACAAATTGGGAACTCAAAAAATTTGCCCAGAACGTTGATCTTGATATCTATACCTTGGGCCTGACTGGCAAAATGAACTTTGGTGGTTTTTTCACCAACTGGGATTTGATTTACCAGGGTGGTACAATTGAAAATGCTGTTTATGTAGATCAGGACGGTGTAACAGGTTCTGCTCATGATTATGATGCAAGCTCTTATTTTGCTCATTTTGATGTTGGTACCAAAGTTGGTGCTACAAAAATTACCGGTACATATATTTATTCTTCTGGTGATGACGATCCAAACGATTCTGATCTCGATGCCTTCTTGTCTGCTGACGTAGATATGGGCTTCTCTCAGGTAATCACCGAAGGTCATCCCACCTCTGATGATTACTTTACCGAGCGTCCTTATATCCTGGACAAAGGTATCCATGTATTCAAGCTTGCCGTTGACAACAAGGTTTCTGACAAGGTCAAAATCGGTGGTGCGTTGCTCTACATGATGACTGCTGAAGATGTCACTTATACAGGCGCTAATGGTGCTATGTACTCTGAAGATGGAATAGGTACTGAGTTTGATGCGTATGTTAAATACAAACTGTACCCGGATGTAACCCTGTCTTTCAATGCTGGCTACCTGCTGGTTGATGATGCCATGGATTACTTTGAGAGTGATCTCGACGGCAGTGCAGACGAAGATGTTTTCACCCTTGGTGCACGTCTTCGCTACAAATTCTAAGTAGTTAGTTTGTACTCACTGCAGGGGGGTTCCTGCGGTGAAGCTGTAAGCAAAAAAGCGATCGACTTTACGTCGATCGCTTTTTTTTATCCCGCCATAGACCTTCCCTTGATTAAACTGTTGAAAAATACCTGATACCAGGTATAACTTTTAATCAGTATTTCAAAGCACCTTCAGCCAATTCTTACCGGAGAGTTTTACTGCTATGAAAACCTTCTTTCGCCTCTGTTCTACCCCCTTAATGCTGATATGTTTATTAGTGACTAGTTCTATCGCCGCAACTCTTCAGGATGTTGTCAATGACATGCAGCCCCTTGAAGGCTTTGTTGTAGAGGTTGTTGACGGCCAGGTAATATTTGATCTTGGCAGCGGGGCTGGAGTCTTGAACAATGATTTGTTTACTGTTTTCAGAACCGGTAAAAAACTCACTGATCCTAAAACAGGCAAAGTGCTTGGCCAAATTGAAACCCGGAATGGCATGGTGACTGTTACCAGAGTAGAAAAACAATTTTCTTATGCACAACCTGTGGGGAAAACAGGTGAGGTCAAGCGTGGTGATAAACTTGTCCGTTTTAAGGAGATTTCAGCGTTTCTGCAGGATTCTGGCGCTCTTGAGAGTCCCTTTGCTTTTGAGTTACAGCGTGGTTTACAAGCGCTTAACTGGCAGGATAAAAAAACAGCCGGTACAGAGCTTGTTTTTATTCATAAAGGGAAAACTCTTACAGTTAAAAGCCAGCAGGGAAAAGTTGTTCGGCAGTATCAACTCGATGACCAGCTAGTAGTGAAGTCTGCTTCGACAAGTACATCTTCAAAGTCTACATATGCTCCCGTATATGTGGCCGGAGGCGCAGCAGGCAGTGCGGCTGTTGTTGCAACAGAGAGTAACAGTAATAAGAAAATCAGATATGATATAGAAACCTATGGCTACAGCCAGGGTGGAGGACTCCCCTTTTCTGCTGTCATGGGAGATTTTCTCATGATTGACGCACAAATGTATCTAGCGGTTATTCGAGAATATGAGGTTGCTATCTACAAAGTGCAAGAAAAAACTCTAGAGCCGGTGGCCAGCATAAAAACACCGCTTGTAAAACTTCTTTCGGTCAGTTGGTGGCAGCCTGTTGGTCAGGGGCAACCGTATTTAGGCGTTACCGGCTATGATAGTGATGAAGAGCAGGTAAGCTCAATGATTTTGAGTTTCAGCGGCGGCGGGCTTTCTCTTGTTCAGGAAGAGCTTCCTTACATCTTTGGAGGTAATGATCTTGATGGAGACTCCCAGCCGGAAACCATGCTGGCCCAGGGGTTTGATCAGGATGTATTTTTTGGCCGAACCATTAAGCAAGTGCAGCTTTCCGGAAAGAGTGTGAAATTTTCAACCTATAAGGGATCGCTCCCTGCTCCATACAGAGTTCCTGGTGGAACTGTTATGGATGATGGCCAGACTGCCGCATATATTTTAGGAAACAGGTTACATATTACCAATGGAGGCCGTGAAGTATACGCAAGCGGCAAGGAGATGGGGGGCAGTGTATCATCTGTTCGCTATGTACTTAATCCCGACGATATTAACCCGTTGTTCTCCAGTGCAAAGATTGAGCTGAGCCCCTTAGGCGTGGATATTGATGGTGACGGGACCAAGGAACTTCTCATCCCCAGTGCAGATTTGTCAGCGTTTACAACGGTAGGCGGGGCAAATAGTATCAAGAAAACCTGGGTTTCCGTGATTAAGAAAACCGGAAATGGTACATACATGAAAGGTAAAATCGGAGGCGATTACGATCAGTATATCCAGGCAATGGGGGCAGGAAATGGTGCTTTGTATCTGTTAACCGTTAATCCGGGTGGAATTTTTTCAGAAGCACAAGGCGGAAGTCAGTTGTTGGTTCTCCCCTTTAAGGAATGATTAACGTTGTACGTGTAAAAAGCAGGAAGCACCGTATATCTTTGGGCCACACCGGATTCAGGTGTGGCCTTTTTTATTGCAAAAATGGTTGGATACAAGATTGATTCTATTTTTTATTTTTTCAGCGTACAAAATATAGTATCAATGCGAAAATACAAAAAATTGTCCACTTATCCCTTGACGAGATAGTTTTTTTGCTTTAAAAAAAGTGTTTGAAGTAGAAAAATTTGTATTTGTGTAAAATTTTGTATTATGCAGTTTTATTTTTACTTGTATATTAAGGAGAGAAAAAATGAGCGAAGTTAAATGGGGTTGGAAAAAAACACGGTCAATTTTTGCCGCTGTTGTTGTTTCCTCAGCAGTTGTTGGCATGGCCTCCACGGCAATGGCTGGCACCCGTGCCCAGTCTGAAGCAGACCTGAAAGCTATGGTTGAGCAGCTGAAACAGACTGTTCAAACCCTTGAGCAGAAAATGGCAGTAATGCAGGAAAATCAGACTGCAGCCGATAAGGCTATTCAGGACGTTGCCAGCCAAAAAAGCAACACTGGCCTGCTGCTTCCTGACAACACCACAATGAAATTGTACGGTTACGCAAAGCTTGACGCTATGTGGACTGATTCTGATGGTGGAGGAAAGTTTGCCTACACCCCTGGCGCAGTAGTTCTTGATAAAGATGAAGATGCTCATCCTGATAATGCATTTTTAATGCATGCACGTCAGACCCGTCTTGGTTTTGCTACCTCCACAGAAACCCCATACGGTAAGTTCAATACCAAAATTGAAGGGGATTTCTACGGATCTGGTGGTAATGAGGTCGTCAGTAATTCTTGGGGCTTTCGTCTTCGCCGTGCTTACGGCGAGCTTGGTAATTTCCTGATTGGTCAGGAATGGTCTACATTTATTGATCTTGCAGCATACCCTGAGACCATTGATTTTGGTGGGGCTGCTGGTAGTCTCTTTATCCGTCAGGCAATGATCCGCTGGACTCAGCCCTTTGAGGGTGGTTCCATGCAGTTTGCCATTGAGAACCCTGAAGCTAGTTTTGAGTCCATGGCTACAGATGAGGCTGGAATTATCTCCGGTACATCTTTTGGCAGCAGTAATGAGACCCTGCCAGATGTCATTGCCCGTGTAAACATTGACCCAGGTTTTGGTCATTACTCTGTGGTTGGTATGCTCCGCCAGTTGAGCTACGATAATGGTGTGAATGATGATGACGAGTTGGGTTACGCAATCAGCCTGAATGCTGTTATCCCAACTTTTGGAAAGGATAACTTCCATTTTGAGGCTAATTACGGTACAGATCTTGGTCGTTACATGACAGTTGGTTTTCAGGAAGCTTTTGTAGATCCTCTTACAGGTGACATTGAGACCAACGATCAGTGGGGTGGACTTGTAAGCTATCAGCATTTCTGGACTGACAACCTTCGTTCTACCTTGGTTTACTCTCTGGCTGAGCGTGATAATGATCTGCAATATGTTACAAATACCGCAGAAAAGCGTTACCAGTCAGTACATGCTAACCTGATGTGGAGCCCGGTTCCTCGTGTTGATGTTGGTGTTGAGTACATTTGGGGCTACCGTGAGCTTGAAAACGGTGACGACGGTGACATGAACCGCGTACAGGCAGGTTTCCAATTTAATTTCTAAGAAACCTTCTGTTAGTTTTGTAGTTTAACGGCAGGCCCTTTCGGGTCTGCCGTTTTTTTGCCTTTCTTCTTCTCATATTCTTTTCCCTGGAAATTCCCCATCCCGCCTTACAAGTTGGTTTTAACCTTGAATTGCCAGTGGGGGGTGAGGGTTGTTCTCACAAGTTAAGTATTCATTGTATGTATGACCTTCTTTTTTAACCAGTCGATTCTTGAATATTCGAGTGGTATAGATGATGCATTAAAGATGGTGTGCAACGTATTTGCATCGCATCCGCTACAATAGTGTAGTATTTGAAGCATGTTCGTCGCGCTTTTGCGCAACAGAAGTGATGTATTTTGAACCGTGTTCAAATCTCCAGGGTGAAAGAATATGCATAAGCAATCGCAGGAAGTCATAAAGTTGATGGAGTTATTTGAGCAACGAAACAAGATTCTCAGAGTCATAGGTAAGGCAAGTACCAATTATCAGGCTGAAATAACCAAAGATGAAATACTGGAACAGTGTTGCAAAATTTTGGTGGAGAATAACGACTTTTGTCTTGTTTGGGCCGGAAAGAGAGAAGTTAATGAAAAAGACATAACTCCTATTGCCGCAGTAAATTCGGTAAAACTCGCTGACCGAGATTGCATGAAGCTCATAGAGCAGGTTGTTTTGGAAATGCACTCTTCGAATCCGGCAGCACGGGCATTGAAGAGTGGTGAGCCTGTTATAATTCAAGATATTTTTGAAAATAATGATCTGGCTGCTTTGCAGCGGGTTGCTTCAAGAACCGGTTTTCGTTCCTGCTCCTCATGGCCGCTTCGTTATAAAGAACACGAATATGGCGTGCTCTGTATTCATTCGGTGGATAAAGGATGTTTTGATGAAGTAGAAGTAGATTTCCTCAGCAATATTATTACCGATATCTCGCTTGCTCTGTACTCTCTTGATACCACCATGCGTCTCCAGATTGAACGTGATTTTAATCGGGAAATTGTGGATACCGTTCAGGCATTAATGGTGTCAATAGCTCCATGTGGGCAGATTTCATCCTTTAACACTGAGGCAGAACGGGTCACCGGGTACACTCAGAAACAAGTAAAGGGGAAATACTGGGTTGATATCCTTCTCTCCCCCCAACATAGGAAAAAGCAGCAACAGCAGGTCTCTGAAGCACTAAAAGGCGATGGGCAGGGGGTAAGCTTTCAGGCATCGTTGCAGGCAAAAGACGGCAGAGAGCATGTCATCAATTGGCACAGCTCTATCCGTTCAGAAATCAAAGGCAAAGTGGGGTTGGTCTTGTTTGGTCTGGACATTACAGAACAATTACAGGCAGGACATGCCCTTGATCAGGCCCTTGATCAGTTTCGTAATATTTTTAGCGTGATTCAGGATCCGGCACTGATTGTTTCGCGTGACAATATTATTATGGATGCCAACCTGGCAACGTTTTCTGCTGCCCGTAAAACCAGGGATGAGGTAATCGGCCATAAGGTTTGCAAAATCTTGCATGGTGGGCGTCGGGATAAAGTTGTCTGCCCGCTGGAAACTCTTGTCAGTATTGGTAAAAGCAGGATTATGGAGACCGAACTGCGCGGTTTAAACGGTCGGTATATGTTGACGATTTCTCCCCTTTCCACAGGAGACGATCAGGCAGCTTTGCTGGTGGCAAGGGATCTGACAGAGGAAGAACTTCTTCAGGCAGAGGCAATTAGGGCCGCTCAACTTGCTTCTATCGGTGAGCTGGCAGCCGGTGTTGCACATGAAATTAATAATCCAGTGAACGGTATTATCAATTATGCCCAGTTGCTTCTTGATGATATGGACAAAGATGTACCTGACTCTGACCTGCTGGATAGGATAATTAAAGAGGGTAAAAGAGTGGGGGGCATTGCCCATAAATTACTTGATTTCGCCCGCCAGGGAGAAGAAGAAGTTGAACCCGTTCATTTTAATGAAATAGTTGATGACTGTATCAGTCTTATTGGTCATCAATTAAAACATGATGGGATTCAGCTTGAGAATACTGTCCACGATGATCTCCCCAGGGTACTATGTAATCGTCAGCAGATTCAGCAGGTTTTACTCAATGTTCTCTCCAATGCAAGGTACGCTTTAAATCAGAAATATTCCCAAACCGATCCTGATAAAATAATTATTCTTACAGCCCGGCCGATAACCCGTGAAAATCATGAGTATGTGGCAATCGTGGTCGAGGATCACGGGACTGGAATAGAGCAAGATATTATGGACAGGCTCAGTGATCCATTTTTTTCAACTAAACCAAAGGGAGAGGGTACGGGGCTTGGTCTGAGTATTAGCCATGGCTTGATCAAGGAAAATCATGGCTTTTTGCAAATCAGCAGTACACTTGGTCATTCAACAACATTAACTGTTGCCTTACCGGCAGCATGACCCAGGAGGGGGAGATGATATGGATGGAAAAAAGAGGGGAGCCACAAGGATCACCATTCTTTTTGCTGTTGGTGGCATCCTTCTGTACTCTCTTGAAAGCTTACGGCTCCATCAGGGAGTCCTGAGTTCAGTACCGCCCCCTGTCGGCATTTTGCTGGTTCTGTTTGTCGTTTTTTTGGGTGTTTTGGCAATTTTTCACCATGAACACACGAGGGCTTCCCGAAAAAATCAGCAATTGAGGGAAGAACTCTGCGAAGCAGACATCACCCTGAAACACGCACAGTCCGAGTTTAATGAAACGGTGGAACGCAGGACATTTGAAATTTCTGTTATCAACGCCTCATTAAACAGAGAAATTGCAGAACGTATGCAGGCAGAAGCAGAAAGTAAAAAACTGCAGCGACAGATGGAGCTTATCCTCGAATCAGCAGGTGAAGGTATTTTTGGACTAGATAGTGAGGGTAATGTCACGTTTAGCAATAAGGCCGCATCGCTTATGCTTGGTTGGACTCCAGAGGAACTGATCGGAAAATCTCATCATGACTTGGTCCATCATACCCATGCTGACGGTTCAGCATATCCGGTGCAGGAATGTCCGATCTATATGGCGTATAAAGATGGTGAGGTCCATTTTAACTCAGATGATGTATTTTGGGGAAAAGATGGCAAAAGTTTTCCTGTTGAATATGTCAGCACGCCCATTAAGGATGTCGGAGCTGTAACCGGTGCTGTGGTTGTGTTTAGAGATCCAACCCTAATTTGAACGAGGCTGTCATGGTGGAAGGAATAACAGATAAAGCGGTATCCATTTTAGTGATTGATGATGAGGAAAGTCTGCGCCTGACCTTTCAACTTTTTCTTCAGAGAGAGGGGTATAAAAAGGTGCTGGCTGCAGCCAGTTTTCAAGAGGCATTAGAGAGAATTTCTGATAATGAATTTGATCTTATTATCAGTGATATTGTTCTGGAGGGGTCTTCCGGTATTGACCTGCTTCGTCGTATTCGTGAAATGGGTATTACATGTCCTGTGGTTATGGTGACAGGGTATCCCAATGTTGATACAGCCTCTGAGGCGGTACGCCTTGGCGCTTTTGATTATATTTCTAAACCGGTAGATAAGGAAACTTTGCTCAATACAACCCGACTGGCCCTTAGGCAATACCAGCTGGAACAAGAGAACAGGCAGTTTCAGGTCTTGCTGGAAACCATGTTTCGTAGTGTTTCCGATGCGATCATCACCCTGGATGGTAGTCTTATTGTCGTTGCAATCAACCAGGCGGGGCAAACGCTGTTTAAAGAACTGCAGCCAGGTATGGCCTGTGAGGAGGGAATCCATTTCGCCGAATTCTGCCGGAGGAAGGATTTATGCTGCTTTCATAATGAGGCTGAGCAGGTCTTAAAAAATGGTGTGGAGATGCATGAGCACAGGGTCGAGTGCAGGACAGCAGAAAATACGGAAAAGGTTTTGTCTGTCTGCATGTCACCTTTTGATGCAGTTCCCGGCAACTCTGGCGGGGTGGTTATTGTTATCCGGGATATGACCCGGCTTGCCCCGCAAAATACCGGAAGGCGATCAAGTTTTCACAGCTTTATTGGCCAAAGCGATGCCATGCAGATGGCTTATTCCATGATTGAGAATGTTGGTCGTGTGGATACCACTGTTCTGATAACAGGAGAGTCAGGTACAGGCAAGGAACTGGCCGCTGAGGCTCTTCACCTGGAAAGCCACCGAAAAAAAAGACCCCTTGTTAAAGTTGACTGCACTGCCATTCCTGAAAATCTATTAGAAAGTGAGTTGTTCGGCCACCGTAAAGGAGCTTTTACCGGCGCTGATCGTGATCGCCTTGGCCGGATTCTTCAGGCTGACGGCGGTACATTATTTCTTGATGAAATCGGTAATATTTCAACTATGGTGCAGTTGCGTCTGTTGCGTTTTCTTCAGGAAAAAACATTTTATCCTGTGGTGTGTGATACTCCTATTCAAGTCGATGTTCGGGTTATCACCGCAACAAATATTAATCTGAGAGCCCTTGTCGAACAGGGGGATTTCCGGGAAGATCTCTATTTTCGTCTCAGGGTGATTGATATCATGCTTCCTCCGTTACGCGAGCGCGAAGGTGATGTAATGCTGCTGGTTAATTATTTCATTGCAGGCATCACTCAAAAAATAGGCAAGGAGATAACCGGCATTTCAGACCAGGCACTTTTGCAACTGTCCCGCTATCCGTGGCCAGGTAATGTGCGTGAACTTGAACACGTTCTTGAAAGAGCGTGTGTGCTCTGTAACGGACCGACCATAACCTCGTCCCAGTTGCCTGCTGAGATCACTTCCTCTCAGCAGATTGCTCCTGAACAGGCTGTTTATCAGAATAAATATACTATGGTACCTGCCAGTAGAGGGCTTGGGCAGACTTTTGTTGGCCAGGATCAGGAGAACGTATCCCCTAAAAATAGAATTCTCCAAGCTTTGCAACGAAGTGGTGGTAATAAGGCAAAGGCGGCCCGTTTTTTGGGAATTGACAGGTCGACCTTATATCGCAAAATTAAAGAATTACAGATAGATTTATCTGTTCTTGATCTGTAGTTTTTTCAGTATTTTAGTAAAGCATGAGGGGAATAATCAATTTTCTCCTTCATTTGTTGTATTTGTTTTTCCGCTGTTGTTTACAACACAACTGTTGCAACAGTACTGTAGCACAGGCAACGCTTCTGTTGTTTTCGAGTTTTTTTCTCTTTGTTGTATTCTCGTAATTCCTATACCTCTGATAAGTTCACAGTAGGTAGTCATTGGTTAACTGTCTGTATTCCTATAGTTTATATATTATTACGGAAGCAATAATTATTTTTTATGCGTTGATGCAGGAAGAATCTGATCCGGCATTATCTGTGCAAAACTCATCCAATATAAGAATCATTGCGAACGGATAACCCCTTTAAAAGGATAGAGTGACAATGTACCAGTCAAGGCAGTTTCCGGTAAGTGAGAGTGAATTTGAAGCACTGTTTCCCAATGAGGCAGCGTGTATTGACTATTTGTTTCATGCCAGGTGGCCAGACGGGTTTTATTGCCCGTCTTGTCGTGAAAAAGATCCTGAGATACATCCTGTTATGAGGATTACTTGTACACATTGTGGAAAGCAGACGTCTTTAACAAACGATATTATTGAGAGTACGAATTTGCAGCTTCATGACTGGCTACTGGCTCTGTGGTGGCTCAGTAAACGAGAATTGGGCACCATGGATATTCCCCGAAAGCTCAAGCTGGGCAGTTATAGGGCTGCCGGAGGCTGGATGCACCAGTTACGTGTTGTAATGGCTCTTGCCGATCATGACCCGTGCCATGGAGTGGTTGAGATCGGGAATGGGTTTGTTGTTCCTGCAGCAAGAAAAGTCCAGCCTGTTCAGGTGATTGCTGCTGCTGAAAGGCTTTTTCCTTCAGGAAGTATTGGCCGCATTCACATCCAGGTAATTGATGCACTTACGGCAGGAACTGTGAAAGAATTTGTGCATAAATCACTTGAATCCGGCTGTACCATTGTTGGACCAAAGCTCTCCCCTTACCAAGAGGCTGCGGATTATGGAGAGATTTATGTCCTTGCTTCAGGACAGGATTGTCCTGTGGGGATTCGCAGTA